>BJCO01744357.1:0-18175 GCA_018326465.1 Flaveria floridana | reverse complement strand
TTTATAAAGAAGGATGATGACGATCTCTTATGTGTACAAGTGTATGTTGATGACATCATATTCGGATCTACAAGCTCCAAGTTGTGCAAAGAATTCAAGGAAATTATGAAGTCTCGATTCCAGATGAGTTCTATGGGAGAGATTAACTTCTTTCTTGGACTACAGGTCAAGCAAACAGAAGATGGAATCTTCATAAATCAAGAGAAGTTTGTTGACAAACTCTTGAAAAAGTTTAAGTTGCAAGACTATCAGTCTATCAGAACTCCTGCAGATGTTAACACCAAGATTGAACCTGATCTGAAAGGAAAATTCATCGACCAAACGTTATACAGATCAATGATTGGCTCGTTGATGTATCTTCCTGCATCGTGTCCAGACATTGTGTATGCGGTTTGTGTTTGTGCCAGGTATCAATCAGACCCAAAGGAATCACATCTCATTGCTGTCAAACGCATATTTAGGTATCTCATAGGTAAACCAGCATTAGGGTTATGGTACCCTTATGAAGGGAATTTTGAATTACATGGATATACAGACAGTGATTACGGTGGTTGTTGTCAAGATAGAAAATCGACAACGGGTGGGTGTCAATTTCTGGGTCCCCGATTAGTCTCGTGACAATGTAAGAAACAAACCAACGTTTCTGTGTCTACAGCAGAAGCTGAGTACATTGCTGCTTCAGCGGTATGTTCTCAAATCCTATGGTTGCAAAATCAACTATTGGATTACGGGTTCAATTTTTTGAAAACACCAATTTATATTGATAACACAGCTGCTATGTTTATAACAGCCAATCCTGTCCAACATTCCAAAACCAAACATATCGAAATTCAATATCATTTTGTCAGAGATAACTCTGAAAAAGGTTTAATCATTTTAATTCAAATTGCAACTGAAAAGCAGTTGGCTGACTTATTCACCAAAGCCTTCTTACCAAGCAGATTTGAATATTTAGTCGAGTCAATTGGTTTAATCAACCATATTTGAAAATTGATTTGAATGAAAATGATACAAACCCTCCCTTAGCTAAACAGAAATTTTTCATGATCACCTGTCAATGTTAATTGCCTTCTGTGTATATATTGTGTGCATGTGTGCAGTGTATGAAAAAGAAAATACAAAAATAGAAAAGTATAGTTTACATTTCTTAGGGATTGAATCAAATCTACAATATGTGAGAGATGATAGTACATCAGTTGGTTCAGTTGCTTTCTTCTCTTATCAATAAAGTCTGACATGATCAGATCAGATGTGTAGGTAAGGTCATGCAATTAGACTGAATAAGTAAATTCTTGTGATTCAACTAAATCCTATATGCATGTATGTGTATTTATCTTAGTACTGATGAGTAGCATTAGCTAATCGGATAGAATGCTTGTAAATTTACAACACTCATACCTGGTGGTGATATGATTAACCATGAGCTATGTTAAAGGCATCAACTCACTGCTCTGTTATGAGTCATCATAGACCTGAAGTGATGAGATATCCTTTGTTGTAAGGAAATACAGACCTGGATTTTCTCCTGATGTCAAAAGATGCCAATGTGCACAACCCATTCATCATAAGTGGTTAAGAGATTATCAAATGGTTATCCATGATAATTCTCAATTAAATTATAAACATGAACTCTGGTTATGAATATATGTCGGGTACTCAAGTTGAGAAGTTTGTACTTTCTTGTATCTCTTAATGATAGCTGATATCTCTACGTCTTTATGTGAGACATGTCATGTCATATTAAAATAAAGCTTAATCAATCCAAGAATTGAAAAAGTAAGTGTGCTGCATCGTTTACCAAAAACACTTTGTATCTGTCCTTAGATCATGTGTCTCCTTTGCTGCAGTATCTACTGACCTGGAACACACTTGATCAGGATTTAATCAGTGTCATTGACTATTTCCAATTTATTATTGTTCAATGTGCTGGACTTAAACTGATATGATCTCTCTGTAGACTTTGATTCATATGTGTTTGTTAGTTTTCCATTCTACTTTCATTTTTCTTTTATGCATGTTTTATATGTATGTGAAGGCTTATTAACATGACTTGTGTGATCTTCTTATGCTATTTTTTAAAAAAAACTTCTAAGTTTGTAAAACTTAAAAGTTTAGGGGGAGTAAAAAGTATGAAGATTTCAAGAGAAAATTCAAGATGGAATGTTTTGGATGGAAAGGATGAAGCTAATCATCATAAGCATGTGTGTTTTGTTTTTAATAAAAACAATGAACCTGAAGCACTTCAAATTTGGAAAAGTTTTATGCAAAATATTTTGTGAGTCTAAATTTGGTTAAATTTAGAGACTAAAATTACGGGAAATTAATTTCAAAAGTATCTTTAGGGGTCAAAGTGTAAAAAGTTCAATTTTGAGGGTCTATAATGTAAATTTTGGAGAAAAAGTAAAAAATATGCAAAATTGTTTAAATATTAGTATGAAATATTATTAATGTGTTTAAATAGTGTGCAGGTGAAGGATTTGAAAAATCACAAGTGCAAGTCTCATTGGTCATCTCATGCGTCTAAACAGTGGCCATGCGCCTGAATAGGAGCATGAAGAAATTTAAGAAATTTTATAAGTGTTGGGCGTTTGTAAAAATCCCATGCGCCTAAACAGTTGTAACAAGTCTGAAATTTTAACAAGTGTTAGGCGTTTTACATAAACCCATGCGCCTAAACAGTTGTCATGATTCTGAAATTAAATCAAGTGTTGGGCGCTTCATGTTGCTCATGCGCCCACACAGTGTTCAGACTTCTCAGGGTTTGAATGTCAAGTGAAATTCACAAGTATTAGGCATATCAGAAACTTCATGCGCACTGTTCTTATGTGCCTGAACAGTTCTCATGCGTCTGACCTCATACGCACAAACAGTGTTAATGTGCCTAATAACTTAGTGAAATTTAGGTCATCATGCGCTCAAACAGTGCTCATACGCCTAAAATCTTCACTTATTATAAATAGAACACTTGTGTAATTTTTATTTCATTCGCACTTCAAAAAATCACACTCTCCCCTGAACACTTGAACTCTCGGTTAACCCCTTTTCATCGATTCAAATCATTCAAGGTTTTAATCATAGATTATTGACAGTGTTTGTGAGATTATGAACGTAAGTTTATGATCTATATTAATCTGTTTTGTGATTAAATGATAATTTGTGATGGGCGTTCGACTCCTATTCGAGCGCTCGAACCCTAAAATTATCAAAAACTCATATTTGAGAGTATAAATTGAATCAATCACATAAATTGATCATTGAACGTTGATTATCATATGATTTCGAGCATATTGATATATTAAACATGGATTGAAATGAACTTTGATTGAAGGTCTCGGTTAACAGTTCATCAATAAACAGCGAACTTGAAGATGAACATGAAAAAGAAAATGAAGTAGATGGAAATAAAGACAAATGAATCAAAACCTGAACAAGCTATTCTTGCTAGCAAATTCAAGTCTTCAATTGAGAATGCACTGAAGGAGATAGAGATGTACAAGAAGAAACCAATTTTCAAGATAAAAGAAGAACCAGAAGATTTCTTTGATACATGAAGATAGAAGACAGAAGATTAAGAGAAGATGGATAGCTAAAGTCAAAGAGAAGATAAAGATTCAGAAGCAAAGACAAGAGAAGATAAAGACAAAGAGAAGACTTTTGAATACCGAAGACAAATATCAATCTTAGGGGGAGTATTGTTAGTGCTCTAGAAAGATTAACATTAGTCTTAGTGTGTCTTTTACAATTTTGTCATAGTATAGGGACTAGAATTGTAAATAGATTGTCTCTAGTTTGTTAGTAGTATATATAGCTTAGACTAGAGTAGAATTAGAATACGTAAGATTTTGTATGTACTGCTTTCTTACTCTTGTAATTGTCTTTGCTATATCAATGAAATTGTGAATTTTGTTGATATGTGCTTGATTTGATTACAATTGTTTGCGTTTTCTTTGAATTGTTTACATAATTCATTACAGATTGATGCATTTGATCCTATCATTGCTGGTGTTTTTGGTTTTAATTGCTGCAACAATAATTTATGGTTTTTATTTTATTGTTCTTTCACCAACCATTTGTAAGATTATTCTAAATATAAGTGTTGATTTTAAAGTTATTTTGTTTTTACATATATGTAAATCCGCGTTTTTATTAATATTGCTCATATACATACAACTTTGCAATCTGCAATGTACGATTAACTTTATGTTATAGGAAGATGTTAAATACAATAATTTAACCTTTATCATTGGTTACAAAAGTCCTTTTAACCTCTTAGTACATTTACCTTGTACTTTTATGTTTTATTTTCATTATGTTTGAGTAATTTTTAAAGTTTGTTTGAAAAAAATATACGCATTGGTAGTTAAGTTATTTTTTTTGTTTCTACCAACACATTTACAATACCAATGTTCTTTATGTGTCCAATATATGGTCATTGAGTCAATAGCTAACAACATGTATTACAGACGATTTTCATCTCTTATGAATATTTACTTATATGTAAAGAGACTATAAATATAAACATTGTTTAATTTTCTATAATTTTCCTATAATATTTTGTTTCCTTATGCTTAACTTTTCACACACCACTGGAATAATAATATGGGAAACTGAAAATAAATAATTCAATCTTTATCAAATTGGCCACTAATAATCCCACCTCAGGTATTTCCTAATATTGGTCCAACATTTTTCATCTTTTTTGTTTTATGGTCCCCCGTTAAGAAAAACCCTAACGGAGTTAACTCTCTCCTACGTGGCTTGGTGACTTGGCTTTTTTTATTTTCTTTCTGCCTTATACCAAATTACGTGGATTGCCTCACTTTAACCCTAATATGAACGAACTGAGCCCTAGTTCAAGAACTTTATAAGAATTCGAAGTTGAGAAAAATTCAAGAAAAATGAGCTCTTCCTCTTCGTCTTCTTCATATCAGTCGCATAACTCCAAGATTTTTAGAATTGGTACCATTAGGTTACTGTAACCATGAATTGATTGCAATTCGTAGGATAGCTGGAAAACGAAGTAGTAGGCAAGGTGAAGAGTTTTATGGATACCCTTTATGGCCTGTAAGTTTATTTCTTTCCAACTTCAATTTTTATAGGTCCGATTGTAATTTATGAATGTAAGATTAAGAATGATGTTTTTGATTTTTGATAGAGAGCGGATTGCAAATTCTTTATGTGGAAACAAGAAGTTGATGCTGTAATATTGAATGGATGCAAATGTGTTATTGAAAGATTGGAGTTAGAGAAAATGGTGATTGAAGATGAAAACAAACGTTTGAAAAAGGAAGCATATGGGATGTCAAAGAAAGCATATGTTGTATTTGTTTGTGTAATACTAGCAGTATTGTTTATTTGACCCATTTGGGCATTGGAGTCTTTATAATCATTATGCATTAATGAAAATGGCAACTTTGTATCAAAATGGTGTTCAAGTCTTAGTCTTTGTAATCGTTATGTATTGATGAAATGCAATTGGCAATTGACGTATTTAATACATTTGATGGCAATGCAATTTTTAACACATTTGACACACTACTTCTATTAACTAATGCATTTAGCAAAATGACACCTTAGTAAAATGCAGCACCCATTTGACCCATTAAACTACCTTCATGATTCTGGCCATAATGACAAAATACGTTAACCCATTTGACCCATTTAACCAACATAAATTGCAACATGACACCCATTATAACTACACCCATTTAACCCATTAAACTACAAGTAACCAACATAAACTACAACATAACAATAACATTAAAATCCATAAACCCATAATCCATAACACATCGTCCAGAATATATCCAGGATCCATAACAGTTGACAACACAAAAAGTACTTGAAAAACATAAAAGTACTTGACAACACAGTACTTGATAACACATTAGACAACCATCCAAAAAACATAAAAGTACTTGAAAAACAACAAAGTTGACAACACATATCAAATTGGTCCTTCATCATACCGATGGGTGGTCTTTGTAACCTTTTTTGGCCTTCCTCTGTTTGCATTCCCCCTTGATCTTTTAGAAGCTTGAGATTGTTGAGTGGTTTGAGATGCTTGTGGTGCTACTGTTGATTGTGATGCTTATGATGCTGTTGTTGATTGTGAACATTGTACAATTGTCGACTTTCGTGGCCTGCCAATCTTTTTTTTGACTTAGGAACTTTCTGGCGGCCGTTGTTTTTCTTTTGAACATGTCTTTTTGTTATGACCTTTTTGGCCACGGTTCTGGAAAGTCATGAACATAACATTCCTGCTTA
This sequence comes from Flaveria floridana, assembly GCA_018326465.1. Classification (NCBI taxonomy): domain Eukaryota; kingdom Viridiplantae; phylum Streptophyta; class Magnoliopsida; order Asterales; family Asteraceae; genus Flaveria; species Flaveria floridana. The sequence continues at coordinate 11,908 of BJCO01744357.1, read as the reverse complement.
ATTTTCCTGGTTTCTTTATTTCATGAGGATCTTCCTTTTTGTTATATTTTGGTCTGCTAGGACCAATCTTAATGGGTGGTGGGTCTAAAGGAAAGTCAACTTTTGGCCAATATTTTTCTGATGGCAATGGTGGGATAGTGTGTTCATATGACATCATATAAACCTCTTTGGTGTAACTCTTGTGAACATATTCCTCAGCATTATGGTTCATAAATCCTGCAATTGCACATGCATCATAACATGGCATACCAGTTAATTCCCATTTCATGCATGTACAAGTTCTCTTGTCCATGTCCGTAGAGATATCATCAAAGTACTTGACTTGAAACAAGGTTTTACTTGATGGGTACACACTATAATTATAAGCCCTGTCCTTCTCTCTATCCAACTTTCTTATTTGAACCCTAGGGCAGACAACCACCTTTTTACCAGACATTTCATCTTGCTTTTTAACTAATCTTGTCATAACTACCAACCTGATGTCTTCTAACATGTTTATTATATGCTTTGATCTGGACAGTATGATAAACCCATTAAAAGTTTCTGCAATATTATTAACAATGACATCAGTCTTTGTATCAGTTTGAAGGTAGCACCTGCAGAAGCATTTAGGATTCTATGTGACGAATGCTTCAGCTGCATCAGCATTGAGTTCCCTCATTTCTTCAAGAGCCTTTTTATGGTCAACCTCATTGTATGCTCTAGTAGCCTTCTAGAATAACTCTTTAAGATCATTACCTTTGTGTTTTTTGTGCTAGTTTGCATAAATGTGCCTAGCACAATTCTATGCTCGGCATTACCCTAACTAAATGAAACAACATTTAGTAATTCCTGCATAGAACATATAGATTATTAAATGGTAGGCATAAATTGTATCATATAATTCCAACTATGATTTATTTTAGGAAAATGTATCTTTTGCTGGTCAGATATAAGAGTCCATCCATTCCCTTCATTAGTCACACCTAAGCACTTCTTCAACTCAATCATGAACCAATTTCATCTGTCATTGTTCTTACCTTTTACAACTGCCCAAGCTACGAGGTACATCTGATCATTCGCATCCCTACCAATAGCAGCCAATAACATTCCCCCTAAAAATGTCTTTAGAAAACAACCATCAAGACATAAAAATTTTCTGCAACCTGCTAGGAACCCCTGTTTAAGTGTATCAAAGCAAACAAATAACCTGAAGAAAACCTCATCACCTGGATCACCTCCATAATACTCTGGTGGCATAGTCAATAGTTCAAAAGTAGATTTTGCGTTAGCTTGTTTCAAAGTTGCTAAATATGATCCCATCTTACTATAATGATCTTTCATTGAACCATGCAACGTCCTATGGGCATAATTCCTAGCCTTATAAGCCATCCAGTTAGTAATGAGAACCTTGAATGTTTGTTTAACAACATACTGAATTTCCTTTGCTGACCATTGTGGATTTGCTTTAAAAACTAGCAAAAACTGGTCAGCTATAAAGTCTGTAGTAAGTTGTCTGTTTTCACCATATTTCTCTGAAAACTATGTTCATTAATGGCGGTTTTCACCATGAAACAACACTTTCTTGAATGATAAGAGGCATACACCTTAAATGGACACCCTTTAACATAACTAACACCAAATCTACCTTGCCTGTTCTTGTTACTTACAGAAAGTCTAAGATTTCTACCATTACTAATAGCATAATTTTTAATAGCATTTCTAAGAGCATCCCTTGTTAGGAACCTTGTACCCACTACCCAAACCCATTTAGTACAATCTGTAGATTCACTTACCACGAAAACATCTGCCTTGTGCTTCTTTCCTCTTATGTCATCATCCTCACTCTCTCCAGGTGAATTTATATCCCTATCAGACTCTTCATAGCTACTTGCATTACTATGTTGCTCTTCAACATGTTTCTCACCGGATAAGCCAGTCAATAATTGCTTAACCAACTCTTTCCTTGATAGTGAATCTTCCTTTATTGCAACAACAAATTGTTTCCACTCATCATCATCATCATCATCATCATCAGCATTTGTGCCAGCTTCATCTGGAATCCAGCTTTTATCTTCTTCGGCACTTTCTAATTCAGATCCATTCTTTGTCTGCTCTGATCTATCAGAACTGTCTTCCCCAGATCTAGACGCATCACTATCTTAGCTAACTGGGTAGGGCAGCCTACTAGGAGAACACCTAGTCAATTCTTGTAGTTGCTTAGTAGGTGTTACAAGTCAGTTAGTAGTACATCTAGTAAATCTTATGACAGGTTGGGCTTGTAATTGGGCTTTTGGTTGGGCTACTGTTTGGGATTTGGTTTTACTTGATTGGGCCTTAGGTTTATGAGACTTACCTTGTGCATAGAGATCAAGGATATGTCTTGCCTTTTTGTCCCCTAAATTGGCCACCATATCCATGACATCTTTGTCATTCTTAATCTGCACGTGTCCTACCTCAAATGTTTTTCCAGGCATCAAGTAATACATCTCAAAATCCCTTGTTTTGTAAAATCTAGTCTCAATCAGGTAATCCATCAACTTAAAATAAGACATCTTGTCTACTTCTACCTCAAACATATCAATTTCACCTCCCTCATAATGCAAACTAGGTTTTCGTTTAAGATTCCCACCATGCCATGCCTTTACAATGACTTTGTCAGCCATCCTGATCGATTAAGAACTGGAATAAGAATTCAAGCGTATAAATAAAGTGAATTTAGGGTTTAGGGATGACCATACCTGATCGTTGAATATGGATTGGGATAGATAGGGTTTGATGAATCGTTGTTTATTTTGAAAGTTGTAATTTTTGAACTAGGGCTCAGTTCGTTCATATTAGGGATCCACGTAATTTTGGTATAAGGCAGAAATAATATAAAAAAAGGCAAGTCATCAAGTCACGTAGGAGAGAGTTAACTCCGTTAGGTTTTTTTTAACGGGGGACCATAAAACAAAAAAGATGAAAAAGGTTGGACCAATATTGGGAAATACCTGAGGTGGGATTATTAGTGGCCAATTTGATAAAGATTGGATTATTTATTTTTAATTTTCTCAATAATATTGCCCCAATCAATGGTATCTAAAGGTCATTTTAATATTTTATTACATTTTCCTCATTTTTAAAAATATCCAAAATTTTCGATATGTACCAATTTACATGTATGTAAAACTGATGACATAAACACTGGTCATTAATTATGGTCCCACTTTTGTTTTTGGGGCTCTTAAACATTGGTTCTAAACATTTACTTATATGTAAAGAGACTATAAAACTAAAGCCTTGGTTCATTTTCTACCATTTTTCATATTTTTAAAGTTTCTTAACTTTAATTTTACACACATGACTAGCAACATAATTTTAAAATCTCAAACATTACCATAGGTACTTGTAACACCCGGATATTTTCATAGACGAGAAAGAAAGAATAAAAAGCGAATTAAACAAGGAAAGACAATTTAACCCAAGTTGAAAGGCTAAATGTGTCAAAAGGACAAAAAGGTATAAAAGTTGGTGCATAAAGTGGGTATGGCCGCCCACACTTCCCTACACTCTTCCTTTCAACCGGTTTTAGAGAGAGAAAGTATAGCAGCTTTTGGGTTTTAAGAAATATCAAGAAGAAGGCTGAATTAAAGGTAAGAATTTAAAGTTTTAAGTGTTCTTGTTGGTTTTAGCCTCAGTTATATGCCTATGTGTTTGTGTGTGTGTTCGGGTGTGTGTGTTTGGTGGGATTCTACGTGTTTAAACTTATTGCATACGGGTTTGAAGGAAGACACACTCAAAGTTGCATAAGGTGAGTTCTAGAACCCCCTTTTTACATGTTTTATATGATTTTAGGGCTAGAAATGCATGTACGAATGTTTTTATAAAAATGAGTTTTTTACCCGTATGCGTGTGTGTGTGAATGCGGGTGGGCTTATGATATGGGTGTTTATGATGTTATGATGATGCCATGTTCTTGATATGTTAGATTGATGATCGGGACTGAATATGATGTTAGTAGTTTGAGTTGGCTTCCCATGCGCCTGAAATAGGCCCATGCGCCTAACGTTCAAATTTGCCTAAGTGTCCTATGCGCCTAAAACCCGATGCGCCCAAATAGTGCTCATGCACCTAGGATAGGCTGAATTTGGCTAAGTGTTCCAAACGCCTAGATTGCCCATGCGCCCAGGCACCCATGCGCCTGTATAGCGCCCATGCGCCTAGAATTTTGCTAGAGTGACCAAGTGTTGGGCTATGCGCCCCAATAGTGCCCATGTGCCCAGAACCTTTCCCATGCGCCCAGAAGGCCATGCGCCTGCATAGTGCCCATGAGCCTAAGACTTAGAATATTTTTTCTGAATTCTTGAGAAAATGTAAAGTGTAGACATTGACTTGGGATGTTCCCAGGGGGGGTAATGTAAGTTGACTTTATGATGTTATGTGTGATGTGATGGATGAGGTTATGTCATGTATGATGATATTATGCTTATGTATGATATGTTTCCTTATGTTCCTTATTGACCTACGTAGTATGAGTATGAGATGAATGTGAAGTATTATATAACGTAAAGCGGAAGCTAATGTTAATGATATATGAAACACAAAGAAAGAATGAATGCATGCATTAATGAATGAATGAATGTAAGAAAAGTCCTACAAGCAATGTATGGAGGTTGACACCCAATGAAGGGTGTTAGCTCAACTATGTGTGGGTTAGCTACCCCGAAAGGATGAGCATTGGCTTTAATCCTTGTGATTGGCCATACATATGGGATCTTGCCGCTTACCCCGGTACTATGGTCAGGCCACTAGGCACAATGTATGGGAGTCTATTTATAGACTTCGGCCCAGTACCCGCTTTATGCATGATGGTGGGGTATAGTGCATGGCATTGGTCGGAATGAATTTACCCTGGTACTGTGGACAGACCAACGGGAACAATGTATGGGAGTCTGTATGGGAGTCTATTTATAGACTTCGACCTAGTACCCGCTTTATGCATGACGGTAGGGTATAGCCCATGGCATTGGCCTAGAATATGAGGAAGATAAAGGTGAATGTACGTAAAGTATGGTAAGGAAGATAACGAATGATGATGATGACGTACGATGATGAATGAATGAAAGTTCATGAATGATGATGAAGATAATAATAAGATTATCTATTTGTACGAATGATGTATGAGCACATATGAAAGTAAAGAATGGTTTTAAATGGATGGTAAAGTATTTAATTATAAAACTAGAACTCACTCAGCAATGCTGACTTTTATGTATTTTCCAGTTCGCAGGTGATTGTTGCTAAGGATGGCACGGGGCAGCTACTTGGCATTTTTGGGATGGCATCCAATTTTAAACAATGTTGTTTTTGTGATGTAATGCAAATTATGATATATTGTAACAGTTAACTACATTGTATTATTTTGCAAAAGCTGTCATTAATATATGAAATGGTTTTAATTAATTTCCGCTGTGATGTTTTAAATAAATGTATGATGTATGTGCGATGAATGACCAACTGTAAGCATCCCGGGAATGGGGCCTTACAAGTTGGTATAAGAGTCAAAGTTTAAGAGACTTGGGTAATGATTTTCTAAAACCTAAACTTAAACTGAGAATGGGACGGAAAGGGAAGGGATGCCAGTCCAAGTAGCTACATGCCATTAGGTATTTTCCTTATGATAACCGGTATTACGTGTGCATGATATGTGATTTATGTGCCTCTAGTAGATTTTGATACTGATGTAGTTAGGATAGGAAATGCTTAGGGTATGAAGAGGAAAGTAAGTGGCTAATCACAATTGGCCACTATAATTAGGGACTTACTATACTTAACATAAACTGAGCTACTCCCTCAAATGACCGTGTTAGTTTTTGAATCTTATATCGTGTTAGAGTATGGCTGGTGGTAGATCTTCAAAGGCTTCTTGAGGTGGACGTCGTGGTGGATGTGGTGATGGACCACGGGTCACGAGAGGAAGGCTCGGAGCTGAGGAAGTGGCTCATGAAGAGCCTGAGACCCCTCATCCGGTGGGTGGTGATAAGAGTTCTAATTTGAGGGCCTCAGTGAAGGAGGCTATGGTGGAGGAGGTTCACCAGGTTATGCACACAATCTTACCGTCTGTGATGACTAAAGTAATAAAGGATGTAAGAGAAGGAGAAAGGAAAGAGAGGAACAGGTCCTCGGGAGGGAGAGAGCAACCGGAGACTGAGACGGCTGTCCCTACTGACGAGGAAGAGGAAGTGCCTGTGCCTGAGGCAGCACGAGGCTGTAACGATGGGGCATTTCAAAGATGCAAGCCCTCGACTTTTGATGGTAATGGCACTGCTGCTGCTGCTCACCGGTGGTGAGGGAGATGGAGGCTGTCCTTGACATTAGCGAGTGCCGTGAAGACCAGAAGGTGAAGTTCGTCGCTCACTCATTCGTTGACTTGGCTCTATGTTGGTGGGACAATATTATCCAGGCTGAGGGCAGTAGGGCCATTGGGAGGATGAGAAGAGGAGAGTTAAAGAAGATGGTGATTGAGGAATTTTGACCTCATAGGGAACTAGACAAGATAGAGAGAGAGTTCCTACTGCTCGAGGCGGGAACCATGACCCACCAGCAATACACCACAAAGTTCAATGAGATGGCGAGGCTGGTGGCGGATCAGGTGACACCGATGTCGAAGAAGATCAAGAAGTATGAGCAAGGATTGCCAGCCGACATTCACAGGCACTTGATCGCTGCCCGACCGAGCACTTTTAGGTCGGTAGTATATCTAGCTGGGAGGTTATATGATGAGAGAGAGGTGGCGGTGGTTGAGGTGAAGAAGACTGGTGGTAGTGACCGGAACTTGAATGAGAAGAGGTTTGGACATGGCGGAGCCGCTACAAACAACAAAGTTGCAAGGATGGATGACCGACGTGTGGTCACATCCAGTGCGGGGTCTAAGATGTGTAGTAAGTGTGGGAAGGAGCACATCGGAGAATGTAGGTGGGGATCGAATGTATGCTTCAAGTATGGGAGGATAAGGCATATAGCAAAGGATTGTCGTGTGGCCAGATGTTTTAACTGTGGTGGAGAGGGCCACATGAGCAGGGATTACAAGAGGCCGAGGGCAGAGAGTTCCGGAGCGAAGAAGACGACCGGGACTAAAGGGAAGAATGCGAGCGCCAGAGCTTTCACCATGACAAGGGAGGAGCCTAGGACGGACCCCGATGTTGTGTCAGGTACGTTTCTAGTAAACCAAACTCTTACTTCTATGTTATTTGATTCAGGTGCTACTGAAGTTTTATTTCTGCTGCTTTCTATGCTAATTTGTATGTTAGTAGTAGATGTATTGATGATATATGGTGATTGAGTTACAACGATTCCAAAAGTGATTTCGATGGCGGTGGTGGGAAAACGCATGAGACGGGGATGTAGTGTCTATCTGGCCTACGTAAAAGATGTGGGCACGTCATCACCACAATTGTCCGATGTACCAGTGGTGTGTGACTTTCCTGATGTGTTCCCAGAGGATTTATCAGGTGTGCCACCGGATCCTGAAATCGAATTTCAAATTGACTTGATACCTGGTGCTCAGCCTGTCGCTTAGGCACCATATCGTTTGGCTCCCTCAGAGATGAAGGAATTGATGGAGAAACATCAAGAGTTTTTGGATAAGGGTTTCATTCGGCCGAATATCTCTCCATGGGGTGCTCCAGTCTTGTTCGTGAAGAAGAAGGACGGTAGCATGCGGATGTGCATCGACTACCGAGAGCTGAATAAGTTAATGGTGAAGAATCGGTATCTGTTACCAAGAATTGATGACTTGTTCGATCAGCTCCAAGGTGCCAGTTGGCTTTCAAGGATAGATCCTTGACCTGGCTACCATCAATTGAAGGTAAAGAAGCAAGACATTCCTATGACAGCTTTTCGCACGCGTTACGGACACTACAAGTTTCTTGTTATGTCTTTTGGTTTAACTAACGCGCCAGCTGCCTTTATGGACTTGATGAACCGAGTATGTCCACCGATGCTAGATAAATCCGTGATCATGTTTATTGATGATATCCTAATTTATTCTAAGAGCAAGGAAGAACATGCCAGCCACATACGTGAGGTATTGGAGACACTTAGGAGAGAGAAGTTGTATGCTAAATTCTTTAAGTGTGCTTTTTGGTTGCGCGAGGTTCAATTTTTAGGTCATGTTGTTAATGCTGAAGGAATCATGGTGGACTCGGCAAAGGTTGAGGCGGTAATGCAATGGAAGTCTCCAAAGACGCCATCCGAGATTTGTAGTTTCTTGGGTTTGGTGGGCTACTATAGAAGGTTCATTCAGGACTTTTCCAAGATAGCCTCACCTTTGACTAAATTGACTCGCAAGGATGTGAAGTTTGTGTGGGGTCGAGAACAGGAGAATGCTTTCGAAGAGTTAAAGGCGATATTAACACAAGCTCCTGTCTTGATGTTACCCAAGGGAGGTGAAGACTTAGTGGTATATTTGGATGCTTCCTATTCAGGGCTAGGTTGCATGTTGATGCAATGTGGAAGGGTAATAGCCTATGCATCCTAACAGCTGAAAGCCCACGAAGTCAACTATTCCACACACGATCTAGAGTTAGCTACGGTGGTCTTCGTATTAAAGATTTGGAGGCACTACTTATACGGGACTAAGTGCACCATCTTCACTGACCATAAGAGCTTAAAGTATTTCTTTGAGCAGAAGGACCTCAATATAAGGCAAAGTAGGTGGTTAGAGCTCATCAAGGACTATGATTACGAGATCCATTACCATCCAGGCAAGGCCGACGTGGTGGCCGATGCCCTTAGCCAAAAGGAGAGGCGCGAGCCGATTCGGGTGAAGGCATATCAGGTAGTAATGACCTCGGACGTGATGATGCAAGTCAAAGAATTTTAGAATGAGGCGTTGAAAGAAGATCGCCTCAACTATGAATGAATAAGAGGTATAGTCACGAAGTTGAAAGAAAACACTCATGGAGTTAGAACCCACTTCGGATGAATGTGCATCCCTCGTTACAGAGACTGTAAGGTTATTTGTAAGGCTGATGCAACACAAACACCCAAAGTCTCTCCTGCATGCATGCACAAGTGTACTAAAGTGGAATGCTTCGGAAGTTTCACACTGCCTTAGAAATTATTCTAAGTGTGAGATCTTCTGAATCCAAGACCAATATCTTCCGAAGCCAAAAGATGAAGTCTTCCGAAGCTTCAAGGACAAAGTCTTCTGAAGCCAACTATTAAAGACAGATTTCTTCTGAAGACTTTTTAATTACATGCTTTATCTGATGTACCTTTTACCTAAAGCTGAATCACTTTTTGCTATAACTCTGATAAGACACCAACTTTACATGAGTTAGTGAGAAGGTCCATGCTTTTAGTAAACTGTACATTGAGGTCTTGAGTCTATAACTTTCCACTTTATGTACTTTACCTTTTTTGTAATATATTAGGATATGAGCTATGATATGTCATAGTCACTAGTCAGAAGGCAATCTACCTTTTGACTCTATATTAATTTTGTTGTCTAGATCATGTATCCAGCTGACCTTTAAAGTATGGCCAGCTGTAGGTTGTAGTATAAGTATTTCTGGTCCTTGTAACTTATATGTAGAACTTCTGTAAACCACTTGTAAGGAATTAGAGAGCAATATACATCAACCTTAAAAACCAACTACTCGTGTTTTGTTCTTGTTCTGTCTCATATACACTTGTGTTTCTTAGTTCTCAAAACTGATTTTCCGAGTTCCCCATTTGAATTGTTAAGTGTTGTTGTACACTATCCTCCTTGTGTTGTTGTGTTGTAAGTGCATAACCCTTCACCCGGTCTTACAGAGACCTACGATAATAGATCATGGACGAAGCTCATAAGACTCGATACTCCATTCATTCCGGCGGTACCAAGATGTATCAAGACATAAAGAAAGATTACTGGTGGTCGGGCAGGAAACATGACGTGGTGGAGTATGTAAGTAAGTGCCTTGCTTGCAAGTGAAGGCAGAACATCAGAAACCATACCGGAAAATCCAACCTTTGGATATACCTGAGTGGAAGTGGGAACATATCACCATGGACTTTATTACGAAGTTACCACGTACCCGAGAGGGTATGATGCTATATGGGTGATAGTTGATCGTTTGACGAAGAGTGCTCACTTCCTACCGATCCGAGAGATGTATTCCTCTGAGAGACTCATGGATTTATTCATCAAGGAGATTGTAGCTCGTCATGGTGTATCGGTGTCTATTGTATCTGATCGTGACACTTGGTTTACATCTAAGGTTTAGAAGAGATTTCATGATGCAATGGGGACAAGGTTACATATCAGCACGGCTTATCATCCTCAGACGGATGGTCAGTCAGAGAGAACAATATAGACACTTGAAGATATGCTTCGGGCATGTGTCATTGACTTTAGAGGAAGTTAGGATGACCACTTACTGTTAGCTGAGTTCTCATATAACAATAGTTATCATGCCAGCATTGGTATGCCACTTTATGAGATGCTATACGGTAGGAGATGTAGAACACCCGTGTGTTAGGGTGATATTGGTTAGAAGGAGTTAGGAAGTATCGAAGTGATCGAGGCTACAACCGAAAAGCTAGAAAGGATCAAAGCCTTTATGAAGGCAGCTAAAGATAGACAAAAGTCGTACGCCGATAAGAGACGTAGACCGATTGAGTTCAAGGTGGGAGATAGAGTCATGTTAAAAGTCTCACCTTGGAAGGGTATCATTCGGTTCAGAAAGTGGGGCAAGTTAAGCCCGAGATACATAGGGCCTTTCCGAATCATTGCTCGAGTAGGAGATGTGGCCGATAGATTGGAACTACCAGATGAGTTAAGTCGAATTCACCCAACATTCCATGTATCTCATCTTCGGAAGTGTTTAGCTGATGAGGATATGGTTGTACCACTGGAGGACATTGAAGTTGATGAACGGATCAATTATGTGGAGCAACCAGTGGCGATCATTGATCGTAAAGAGAAAAGGTTGAGGAATAAGGTGGTTCCCTTGGTGCGAGTACAGTGGAAACATAGAAAAGGATCCGAGTCTACGTGGGAGACTGAGGAGGAGATGAGACGACATTACCAACACTTCCCTGCACTCTTGTTTTGAACCGGTTTTAGAGAGAAAGCATAGAAGCTTTCAGGTTTTGAAGAAAGATCAAGAAGAAGGATGAATTCAAGGTAAGAATTCGAAGTTTTAAGTGTTCTTGTTGGTTTTAGCCTCGGTTATATGCCTATGTGTTTGTGTGTATGTTCAGGTGTGTGTGTTTGGTGGGTTTCTAGGTGTTTGAACTCATTGCATACGGGTTTGAAGGAAGACACACTCAAAGTTGCATAAGGTGAGTTCTAGAACCCCCTTTTTACATGTTTTATATGATTTTGGGGCTGGAAATAAATGTACGAATGTTTTTATAAAAATGGGGTTTTCACCCGTATGTGTGTGTGTGTGTGTGTGTGAATGTGGGTCGGCTTATGATATGGGTGTTTATGATGTTATGATGATGCCATGTTCTTGTTATGATGCTTAGAATGTAAGAAATAAGCTTAGAATATGTTAGATTGATGATCGGGACTGAATATGATGTTAGTAGTTTGAGTTGGCTGCCCACGCGCCTGAAATAGGCCCATGCGCCTAACGTTCAAATTTGCCTAAGTGTCCCATGCGCCCAAAACCCCATGCGCCCAAATAGTGCTCTGTAAGGCCCCGATCCCGGGCACCTCACAGCTGGTCATTCATCGCATATAAAACATATATTTAAATAAATCATCGCAGTGGAAACATTCAAAAGACACATTTCATTTCATCATAAAAGCTTGTACAAAAGATTACATCTTTTCTGATTACAAAAGGGTCATAAACGGTGACCTCTAGTTTAAAAACATTGTAACTAAATCTAAAGAAGATTCCTTAAGTAATCCCTTTTATCGGGATCCTCAAGGAACACGTGCATGCAC
>BJCO01744356.1:0-10006 GCA_018326465.1 Flaveria floridana | reverse complement strand
ATTATGATTATGAGATTTGGCAAATGGATGTTAAAACCGCTTTTCTAAATGGATATCTTGAGGAAGATGTCTATATGGTTCAGCCTAAAGGTTTTGTCGATCAAAAACATCCTAACAAAGTATGCAAGTTAAAAAAATCAATCTATGGATTGAAGCAAGCATCAAGAAGTTAGAATCACCATTTTGATGAAGAGATAATCAAATTTGGGTTCATCAAAAACGCTGATGAAGCATGTGTATATAAGAAAGCTAGTGGGAGCATCATAACTTTCCTAGTATTGTATGTTGATGACATTCTACTATTAGGAAATGACATTCCAACCTTGGAGGGTGTAAAAGCCAGGCTTGGAAGCTGTTTCTCCATTAAGGATCTTGGTGAAGCCGCCTATATTTCGGGAATAAAGATCTATAGGGATAGATCAAGGCGGTTGATAGGTTTAAACCAAAGTGTATACATTGATAAGATCTTGCAAAGGTTCAAGATGGAAAACTCTAAGAAAGGTACGGTACCTATCCAAAGAGGAACGATATTGAGTAAGACTCAATGTCCAAGCTCAAAGGATGAGTATGACAAAATGAAGGGAATCCCATATACATCTGCTATAGGATCCATCATGTATGCGATGATATGCACTAGGCCGGACGTGTCATGCGCCTTGAGCATGACAAGCCGATACCAACAAAATCCTGGAAACAGTCATTGGATGGCTGTTAAGAACATAATTAAGTACCTAAGGAGGACCAAAGATATGTTCCTAATCTATGGATCTGGTGAGGAAGAACTCGTAGTAAAGGGTTACACGGATGCAAGTTTCCAAACTGATCGGGATGATTCACGATCATAATCGGGGTACATTTTCATCTTGAATGGAGGAGCAATCTCTTAGAAGAGCTCTAACCAAGATGTGGTGGCATTATCAACTACAGAGTAAGAATACATCGCCGCTTCATTAGCAGCTCAGGAAGCTGCATGGTTAAAGAAATTCATTGTCGATCTAGGGGTAGTTCCTTCCATTCAGGACCCCTTAGAAATTCTTTGTGATAACGAGGGTGTGATTGTTCAAATCAAGGAACCCCATGCACATCAAAAGACTTGGCACATTGAACGGAGATTCAAATACATAAGGGATGAAGTTGAAAAGGGAAAAATATGTATTCGCAAAGTTCACACGGATCAAAATGTTGCGGGCCCACTCACGAAGCTTCTTGAAAAGGCAAAGCATGAAAGTCATGCTTGCGCCATGGGACTTCAATGCTCTAGTGCCTGCATTTGATCTTTAATTTTTTATTTAGATATTGTAACCCTTTGTTACTTGAATGAATTATTTGGTTATAATGGTTCAACTAATATTCCTATTTTGCATGTTTAAAATCCATGAGTAAATCATTTACTTAGAACGTCCGTAGTTGTTCATGCTTGTGGGAACAAGTATGAACGTAAGACTATTATGAACTTGGATTGGTAGATATTCATATGGATGAATATAGAGCAAAGGGTTGCTGCCAAAGTTCATAGATATTTGTGGGATTCAAATATTGGACTGACCTGCATATCAAATATAACTACATGGAATCTCCTGATTGATCATAAGTAATTTTGAGTAAATGCGAATATCATTTGTTATCCTCTGACTTGAGATACATATTGGGTCTTGATATTTACCAAATATTACACTTTGACTTAGTTCTTCACTGTTCTGAAGCATGGCAGTACATAAGTCTGAGTTCAGGTATAATACAAGGAAAGTGTGAGAGATGTATGTAGTCAAGATGGGATTTGTCCCTCTTATTCATTGAGAATAAGATGTCTAAGGCCTGATAAAGTTAAATCAATGGAAAATGATCATTCTGTGTCTCTGGGATTTAACATAACATCTGTGACAAAAGGATAGATGATTGATTCACCTAAAAAAATTCAGTAAGGTACTTGAAGGGGATGATGTTATTGAATGGCATTTAGTCATACGTATTAACGGTAGTGAACTGTTGTTAGGTGGTATTTACTGCTTGCATCAATCTTTTATGAATCTTGTGCAAGTGGGAGATTATTGGATCTTGTACGCCCAAGACACATACAAGATTGATGAGATTAGTACGTTATGATCCAAGTCAGGTCATACCCAATAACAAGCTAAACAAACACCAATAAATATTTATTTGTTGATGATATCATACAAATAAATATTGACACCAATTTAGAAAATGGGTTTTCTAAAACTTTGTTTCTTGTAATAGAACAATGTGGATAATTTGTTCATGAGAAATTATTGTTTTATTATTTAAGTGAGTTAAATAATAACAAATAAAAGTGTGTTAATGTTATAAAATTAAAAGAGGTTTTAATTTTATAAACTTGTGGGTTAAGAGTGTAAGTTTTTTAATAAAATCTAAAATGGGGGGAACCCATTTTCAAGGGGTTTTCGGCCGCCCAAAGGGAGGTCCACTCCTTGGGATTGCATGTCTTGGTTATTACAATACTTTAATCCTTCTTGCACTCCACCTTCACCAACACTCTCTCTCACACACACATTGCAAGAACTCTCTCCCAACAAGCTAAGAAATTTGGATTCAAGGCAAAAGTTGCTGAAAATTTTGTTTTTTGAAGGAGCACAAGGATTTGGGGTTTTGGTGTTCTTCTACCTAACAAGTTAGGTGTTTGCTAAGGCTTGTGGGTATACAAGCTTGAGCACTTCTATTTTGGAGGCTATACATTCAAGAAGCATCATCTTCTTCTTCTCATCCATACTACATGATCTTGATCTTGAAAGGTAGTTTCAAGAACACCCTATGGTTGTTCTTTTCATTTTGATAGCATTTCATTTCACATATTTATATGATCCTTTGTTTATGGGTTTTGTTTTGGGTTAATATGGTTCAAATTTTAAGATTATAAAACACCTTTTAACCACTAATATCCGCTGCGTTTTTCAAGTTTAAATGATTAATCTTGCTTTGATAAACATGTTACAAAACCCAACAAGTAATGTAATCACAAACACGATTTTTATACATTAATGTTAGGGACTAATGAAATGATGTGTTTTTGTGATCAAGATGTTTCTATAGTTGGTGTATAGTTTATTAATACAAAGTATTCAAGCAAATGCATGTGACATGTTAGTATTTTCAAAACCACAAATATGTACATATAATGGGATAACATTATTTTTACTTAAATTGTTATTAGCATATTTAATAATGCCAGAATATAATTTCTAACAATAATTGTAGATTTGGTATTAAAATAAATATCATCCTTGTGAAGATAATATTACTACTGAAGTTGATGAAAATGAGATTTTATGTATAATCTAGGTAAAGATGGACATCGGTTTATGAAAAATAGTTATAACATGCTAACAATTAAGCAACCAATAATTGGGGATGTATGGTTATTAATACTTGTAAAACTATAATGTATACATTGTGGTATAACCCTCTCTCGTATGAACAACGTGATATGTAATTAAAATGGACACTAATCTCAATATTAATACCAATGTCGATATTTTAATGATTACCATTGTTTGGGGCTGGTCTCGATCCCGTTTGGTGGTGCCCCTCTGGATTATTGTTGACTCAACATTGATTTCGGGGGCGCTTTCAAAACCCCTTATTAAGAGGTTGAGGTGATAATTATTATCAAATTGATATTAATACTACATGCAAGACTTTAGACATAATGAATACTAACAGAGTAAGTGTACTTGTTAAAATACATTTTATTTAGTATTATTATTGTTATCAACCGGTTATTGCTACAATAACTGTACTAAGATCCATTTCTCGAATAAGTACATTAACTAATCTAATATGCACAAATTAGTACAGGACAACCAATACTTGTACCAAAAGATAAGATACAATAAGGATACTAATCACAACCTTAAGTTAACTAAAGAGCTCAACTGCACGCGTGTCATAACATCGTGCTAATACTGAACATGAATCTCATATGTCCTTATTAGGATTTGCATTATTGGTGACCTTCACTTTTTCTTTATTGAGCTCAGAATCTATTTAAGGATACCAGGTGAGTTCTAGTGAATCCCTTTTTACTATTGTTTTTGGGATGAAGCATGCTCTGTTATATCTGAACTATATCTGTGCTTTACATGATGTTGTATGTGGGCTATGTGATTACCTGCTGATACTTATATCACGATCATTTATTCTTGTATGAACCGCTTGTTTTATATGGATAGATCAATTTGAGGAATCCCCCACACACAATGGCTTTTGTTTAGGAAAGGTACCCCACTGAGATCCTGAGGGATCCTTTGTGGCATGTGATAGGTTTTTATAAGAAACTATGGTGAACCATCAGGCAGGTATGGTACACTGGTTTGGGGCTCAATTCTTCCTTCGGGATTAACCGGTACAACATAGCTTTAGATGAGGCTAGCCAGGACTGAGTGCAGGGTTGATTGTGACCCTACAACAGTGATAACTGATACTAAACTTTAAATTGTGGACTTCAAGAGTCCCTTTTGTTTTAAGACTTTAAGCACTTACATTTTGAAAGTCAACTAATGGATTCTAAAGAGTGTTTTGCTTTTAAACTTTAAGCACTTGAACTCACCAACTTTATGTTGGCACAAAATCTTTTAAGCATGTCTTTCAGGTACAATTAGAGAGTTAGATGAGCCATAGAAGAGATCTAAAGCTGAAGAAAGAGTTAAGGGTAGTTGTAGAAGTCAAAAGTTGAGCCTTGAAGCCCTAGATACAAAAGACTCAAGTAATGATTGATCAAGAACCTAATAATGATACCTTTAAATTGTGTATTGGGGGTACTTGTGTATTAGAATCAAGCAAATATCCTGTTGTGAATTTTGTAAGATGTTATGAAATAAAGCGTTTGGTTTTCCGCTACGTTTCGTTGTTGATTACTAATCGTTATGTTCCGCCCCTCTAGGCCCGGGGTGTGAGATAATCAATCTCATGCGCAAAAACAGTGCTCATGCGCCTAAAAAATTTCACTTAGTATAAATACAACACTTTGTGATTTCATTCATTTCATTCACTCAAAACCCCTGAACTCTCACACCCGACTCTCAAACACCCTTGATTATCATATACTGATTGATTCTTGTTCTAAAATTGCGATTGATAGTTTGCTTTTCAGATTATAAACATAAGTTCATGAATAAATTCATACAATTTGAAGTCTATGATTTCAATTTAATTGGGCGTTTCAAAGCTATTCGGGCGTATGAACCCTAGTCGATTGAACTTTTTGAAATGTGTGAATAAAATAAGAATCAAGAACTGAAATTGATGATTGATTGTTGATACAAACTTGATTTTGAACATATTAAGACATTCAAATATGAATTTCATCAACATTGGTCTGATGATGTTCTTCATCAGTTGACATGTTGAAGATGAACAGACAAATTTTGAACTTTAAATAAAAATAAAAATAAAGAAATCATCAAAATTTCATTTTCTAATATGTTTGATAAAAAAGATTTAATGAATTGATATGATTTAAGTCATCTACACACTAACTTGAATATATTGTGTTCATGAAAAGAATACATAAACACTTAGAAAATTTTAAAGTGTAAGTTAGATTAAAAAAATTTAAACATAATAATTCATTAAATTTCAATAAATATTCATTGATTTCAAAGTCTTAAAATTTAGTTAACTAAATTTCTTGTTTCAATTTTGCAGATGTCTGAATTAAAGTTTGAACCTAAACATAATGTAGCAGCATTACTTAATGAGCATGTTTAAGATGCTGTGAGTTGTGAGGACATGATTAGGTTCTTGTTAAGAACAAAGTATGTGTATGCTATGTGTTACCAACTAGTCATATATACAAGATTGATAAAGAGGTTTTGGAACAATACAACAGTTGAGATTAATGATGAAGGTAGAAAAGTTTTAAGGGGATTTATTACTAATGATAGAATGATTGAAGTATCTGAAGATTCTATCAGAGTTTCTTTAAGACTGGGACAAAATGACCCTGAAGACTTAGCAAAACTTTCATTTAATGAATGTAGACGAACATTCATTGCTCTGGGTCACCCAGATCATTTCCTAAAGAAACAATTCTTCAGAGCTAGACTCTACAATCACTGAAAAACTATGTTATATCTTCTAGCATTGCATGTCTAAAAGGAGTGCGGGTTGGAACTCTTTTCCTTTTAACATAGCACCTCCCATTGTAGATCTTTCAACAAATATAATATTTAATATGTCAAGATGGATTCTTAATGGTTTTATCTTTAACTTGGAGAAAAGGATCAGGAACAATTACCTGATGTAGCCTAGATTCTTAAAGATGATAATCAATGAAGAACACCATGATTTCCATGTTTATGGAGTTGGTGGAGAATTCTTGGTTCGTGGAAATATGACTGAGATATTTAGAAAAGGCTGGCTATGATCATAGGTGCACCAAATGTACCTATGTTTGAATACATGATTTATGTTGCTAGAGATTGAGGAATGAGGATGAACCAGTTGATCCGAATGATCTAATTGAAGAAATTCCTCAAGAACCATTTGATGATGATGAAGATGAAGGTGATGATGATGAGAATGAAGATGATGAGCCTGATGATGATGAAATCTCTACAACTGATGATAATGATAATGATGGTGATGGTGATATAGCTGAGGGTAATAATGAAGAAACCACTGTTGATGATGATCATGATGAAGAAGTTAATGTAGAAATTCATGATGATGATGAGATGGATATTAATGTAAATGAAGATCTTAAGCAACAATAGAATTTTGAGTTTGATTACATTGATGCAATGATGTTAGAGCCCATTTTTCAAAGCTCTACACCTATTGCTGATTCACATGTTCAAACATTTCAAGAAGTGTTGATATATGAAGAAACTCATCCATTTTTCAAAGCTCTACACCTATTACTGTGTATATGATTGAAACTTTGAATGAAGTGAACAAAGCTCAAGAAGAAATCATAAAGGAATTAAAAGAAGAAAATAAGAAGTTGAAGGAAGTAGTACAAAAGAAAGATGATGAAATTGCTGATCTTATGAAAAAAAAAAAGAGATTTGAAGACTTTTGAAGTCATGATGAAAGATTATGATCCGATGGAAGAAAAGTTCAAAAAGTTGAAAGAGGAGAATGAAATTTTGAAAGAAGAAATAGAAAGAATGAAAGAAAGTCAAAAGTCGTTATCTCCAGAAGTTATGATTATTGCTGAAGTAAATCCGATTGATATTGAAAAGATTTCTGAAGTTGATAAAGGTAAAAGAAAAATTGATGATATACATTGTGACAACCCTAAAATTTATAGTTATTATTTCATTTATACATTTTTGCATGCATATTAAAAATAAATAAATTTACATATATGCATGAATAAATATAAGATACACATATGCAATTATATATATATGGAAAAATGAAAGTTTGTGTATGTATATTTTATGTGGTATGTATATATACACCTTACATATATATATATATATATATAACTTTGGACTCATGATATGATATATTATGGTTGTACGTATGCATGTTTGCATACATGCACATTAAAACTTTACGTATGCATGTTTGCATGCATTTTCACATAAGTTGGTTATTCTCATATGCATGTATGTTATATACCCAAAATCCACACATACGGGTATATATGTACAAGTTTTTACGTGTGCATGTCTACCTACATACGTGTACATGGAAAATCTTAGGAATGCAAGCACATATGTTTGGTATGTATGTATATATATATAAAAAGCTCACTTATATGTATACACTTACCGGTATATATATATGTATATATATGAACACATCAAAGTTCAATTAAACTAAATCCTAAGAACTAAAACTCTAAAACTAAAACCTAAGCCTAGGAATTAAAAACCTAAAACTAAAACACCAAACCACCACCACCCGAAAACTAAACTCCAAGACACCACCCTCGATCCATGTAACTTCTAGTCTTTCTCTTTAAAAACCGCCACCACACCACCATATCCTATCACTTAATGATCCATGTGACTAGGATAGCTAGTCCCACTTTGCCTTCTTCCCAAAACCGCCACCATGCACCCGGTTTCTTGCATCCCCATTACCACAAACCGCCACCACATTACCACTACCCATGCATTCACACTACAAAGTCAATCCCTAGTAGCCTAACCCTCCAACACACCATCCTAGACATTCCATTCACACCTTGAATGTCTTAAAAGTTGCCACCTATCCTATCGAGATAGCCACTAACTCTCGGTAATCCCTCCAAACCGCCACCAAGCTCTTTTATGTGACACCTAAACACTCTACAACATGATTCATCAATGCTATGGAGCATAAGGCGGTTGACACAAGGATAAATAAACTTAAGAACAAAGCACTCACTTCTCATCTTTGCTCTCTCTCTCTCTCTCAGTTTTATTTCCACACACACCACCTTCACTCGACCACCATCACCTTCAGCTACCTTCTGCCTCTCTCTCCCTCGATTATAAAGCTAAACACCACCACCAACCTATCCCACGACCTCTCTAACTCTCGAGTTCGCATGAAACAACAACCAACAACATCAACAAACAACAATAACAACAACCGACAACCACAACAACAAACAAACACAACCACACACCACCATCACCTGCCATCATCATCCACCACCTCCAAGGTTGTCTCTCGGGTTCAACGAACAAGAATACCATCAAGATCATCATCACAAGGTTATTAATTGGTGTTCAAACACCAAAACCAATTTTGAAAGTTTTTAGTTCATGAATCATAAGTGATGAGTTGCAAAAACTCAGTAACTTATGATAAAAAGATATATTTTGAATTTACAAAATTAAATCTTGTAAATATTCAAGAAAATCTAGAAAAATATTAAACAACTGCAATTGTGGGAATAAACATTGAAAAATTCTCACTTATATATTGAAATATTGATCTAGAAACCTTGACAAAGTTTTGATAAGTAAATAATTTATATAAGTTATTTTATAATGAAAAATAGAAGAAAATACCAAAAATAGAAATAAATTCTGGAAAATTCTGATAAAATCACAGGATGATTCTTTTAAGGTATAAAAGCCTCTGGAATTATTTCAGAATTTTATTTGTTATTATAATTAAGATATGAATTTTTATGTTTTCTGCAGTAAATAAATCAGAATAAATACTTAACCTAAATATTAAATTCTGATAAAATCATAGAGGTAATATTAATCAGAGACTACAAAATATATAATTTTCATAATTGTTGGAGCAACATAAGTATTTTTTCTAAATATTAAGATTATTGTGAAAATTTCAGAAACTAATATATTATGATTTGGACCTTGATATATTTTATGTGATGTTCTCTTTTATATAAGAGATTATCTGTAAAATTTTAAGAACTTATTGATTACAGAAGCTATTTTCGATGAATTTTGGGAATATTGTGGGATTAATATAAAATAATCTGTTGGGAGTTAGATACTATAAAATTTATGAGATATTACTGACTTTTGGAATAAAATTCTTTGAATTTTTGGTAATTTTTAGGTATTTTTTATGATTTATGGGACTTTGAATTAATTTTAAGCAAATTATGTATAAATAATTTGTGGGAAATTTTTGTGATAACATTATTGGTAGAACTTCTAAAAGATACTTCCATCTGAGGTTCTAAAAATTTTAAAGAAAATATTGTCTGATACTGTGAACTATTTTATAGGTTCAAGTTTGAAGACACGGGGGTTAGGATGTAATATTATCTGATTTTGTGAATTATTTTGTGACAGTTGACGGGTTTGCTAGAACATAAAATCGATGTTTAACCACTTAAACTTTCTGAAAAACGCAGCGGAGTTACAACTTAATAAAACCCATTTTATTAGCTGAAAATAATGTTCTTTAGTGACCATTTTAGATGGAAAACAAACCCAAACAAAAGGTTCATAATATGTGAATGATCAAGCTATGAATATGTACTAAAACTACATAAAATCACAGCCACAATGAGCTGTGATTTCTACCTCTTTGAGCAGCAAGGAAC
>BJCO01744355.1:0-22156 GCA_018326465.1 Flaveria floridana | reverse complement strand
GCGCGAGGTGGAGGTTTGACCCACCAAATTATAGACGGAGGTTTGACCCGTCAACGCGCAAGGTGGAGGTTTGACCCACCAAATTAAAATTGATAAAAAGATGTCTATCAATACCGGGATAAATAAATGGACTGATGAATGTGTGTGTGTGAATCATTCGATGTTGTAACAGTTGATGAATTGTTATTGTTAAAATGTGATGTACGTTAGAACTCACCAGTTTATCTGATTTTGTGTTTGTTTTATTATGCATGCCAGGTAGTAATAGAGGTGCTCGTGATGGTCCCCCACAGAGTTAGCTTCCGATTATGATGCATGATACTGGCCACAAATGTTAGGTTTTGTTAATGATGCACTTGAAGTTTAACAAAGTTTTGAAATGTCAGTTAAAGTCTTGTAAATATTGTTAACGTGTAAACAGTTTTTAATATATATAAAATTCTGCTGCATTTGTAGTCTTTGAGTTGTTATAATAACCCAACTAGTAGCACCCTACTTATTATATTATCGTTATAAATTTGAGGGTGTTACGTAGTATGACAAGTGAATGAAAGAACGTAAAGAATAACGTAACGAAACGAAAGATAAAAATGATAAAAAGTAAAACGTAATGAACGAAAGAATGGCTTGCAAGCAAATGAAAGGAGATGCACGATCATGTTGTCGTTAGCTCAACTGTGATGCGGGTTTGCTACCATATAGAATGCACACAGGGTCAATCATTGAGATTGACAAGGCCCTTTGGTATGCCCTAGGTGACTGGATCAGCTTCGTGCACAATGTTCGTGGTTTAATTACCACAGGTCCAGCATTAGCTTCATCATAATTTTTGGGGTATACCAATTGGTTGAATGAATGGGAGAGATGACTTGTCCTAGGTGACTGGATCAGCTTCGTGCACAATGTTCGTGGTTTAATTACCACAGGTCCAGCATCAGCTTCGTGCACAATGTTCGGAGTATTGTTCATCAATCCATATGAATGTAAAAGAATGACGTAACGTAAGAAAAAAAGAAAGTAAGTAAACAAGTACAAAAGTAAAAGAATGATAATAAGTATGTTACGAAAGAATGAGAATGAAAGTAAGAGAATGTAAATGAAAAGCATGAAATGAGAGCATGTTATGAATATGATGGTGGAAAATGAATGATAATAAAAGTTAATATTAATATTCTATATTTGTACGTATAATGCATGATTGTGTATGAAAGAAAAGAAAGGTTTTAACAAAAGTATGATATTTTATTTATAAAAGTAGAACTCACTCAGCAACGCTGACTTTTATGTATTTTCCAATTGGTAAGTAAAAGTTGCTGAGGATGGCACGGGGCAGCTACTTGGCATTTTTGGGATGGCATCCATTAGTTTAACAATGACATTTTTGTGATGTAATGCAATTCTAGTATTTTGTAACTGTTAACTATATTGTATTACTTTGCAAAAGTTGTCATTAATATATATGAAATGGTTTTAAATTTTAAATTCCACTGCGATGTTTTTAATAAATGTATGTTGTATGTGCGATGAATGACCGACTGTGAGGTGCCTGGGAATGGGGCCTTACAAGTTGGTATCAAAGTCAAAGTTTAAGTGAAATGGGTAAATATTTTCAAAAGAAACCTAAACTTAAACTAAGAATGGGACAAAAGGAGGGGAAGCCAGTCCGAGTAGCTACGTGCCATCAGGTATTTTCTTTAATGTTAATCGGTATTATGTGTGCATGTTATTTGATCTGTTTGCCATTAGTAGATTTAGATACTGATGTAGTAAGGATAGGAAATGCTTAGGGCATGAAGAGTAAAGTAAGTGGCTAATCACAACTGGCCAATGTACTTAGGGACTTACTATACTTGATATAAACTGGGCTATTACCTTGAATGACCATGTTAGTGTTTAAATCTTATAGTGTGTTAGAGGATGGCTAAAGTTAGATCTTCTAATGCTTCACGAGGCGGAGTACGTGGTGGACGTGGTGCTGAACCATGGGCCACAAGAGGAAGGCCCAGGGTTGAGAAGGTGACCCATAAGGAGCCTGAGACCCCTCATCCAGAGGGTGGTGATGAGAGTGCTAACCTGAGAGCCTCGGTAAAGGAGGCCGTGATGGAAGAGGTTCATCAGGTCATGCAGAGATCTTGCCGTCTGTAGAAACCGAGGTGATTAAGGCTATTAGAGAGGGAGAGAGGAGGGATAGGAACAGCTCATCGGGAGGGAGAGAGCAACCTGAGACCGAGACAGTTATCCCTACTGATAAGGAAGAAGAGGAAGAAGAGACTGTGCTGGAGATGGAGGATGTTTTGGAAATCAGCGAGTGTCGAGAGGACCAGAAGGTGAAGTTTGCCACTCATTCGTTTGTGGACTCGGCTCTATGTTTGTGGGAAAACATTGTTCAAGCCGAGGGTAGTAGGGCGATTGACAGGATGAGGTGGAGTGAACTGAAGAAGTTAGTGATCGAGGAGTTCTGTCCTCATCGAGAGTTGGACAAGGTAGAGAGGGAGTTCCTGCAGCTGGAGGCAGGAACCATGACACATAAGCAGTACACCACCAATTTCAACGCGATGGCACGGCTGGTGCCGGATCAGGTGACACCCCTGTCACGAAAGATTAAAAGATACATCCAGGGCTTGCCCGCGGATATCCATAGGCACATGATCGCCGCCCGATAAAGTACGTTTAGGTCGGTGGTTATTTTGACTGGGAGATTGTATGATGAAAGGGAGGTGATGGTGGTTGAGAAGAAGAAGACTGGTGGTGATGATCGGAACTAGAACCGGAAACGGTTTAGGCGGGGTGGCTTCACCCCGAATAACAAGAAAGCGATGGTGGATGATTGACGGGTGGTTGTCGCAGGCTCGGGAGTGAAGAGATGCAGGAAGTGTGGAAAGGAGCACGCTGGTGAGTGCAGGCTGGGGCTTAATGTTTGCTTCAAGTGCGGGAAGCCCGACCACATCTCTAGAGACTGCAAAGCAGCGAGGTGCTTCAACTATGGTGAAGTAGGCCATATGAGCAGGGAGTGCAAGAAGCCAATGGCAGAGAGTTCCAGAGTAGGGAAGAAGACCGGGACTGAGGAGCAAAGGGCAAGCGCCTGAGCATTCACGATGACCAGGGAGGAGGCTAGGACGGACCCCGATGTTGTGTCAGGTACATTTCTAGTAAATCAAACTCTTGCTTCTGTGTTATTTGATTCTGGTGCTAGTAGGAGTTTTATTTCTGTTGCTTTCTGTGCTAAACTTCCTGTTAGTAGTAGACGTATTGATGAGCCCTTTGATGTAGAAACTGCTATTGGTAAGTCCACTAGAGTTACTGATACGATAGAGGACTGTGCCATAGAATTAGAGGGTCATAGGCTTGCTGCTAAGTTACACGTGATGCCCCTAGGCGGATTTGATGTAGTACTAGGGATGGATTGGTTAGCAACCTATGAAGCGAACATCTTGTGTCGTAAGAAGATGGTTAGACTGACAACACCTGACGGGAGTTCGGTGACGATATATGGTGATCGAGTTACGACGATTCCAAAAGTCGGTGGCGGGAAAGTGCATGAGGAGTGGATGTAGTGCTTACTTGGCCTACGTGAAAGATGTGGACATGTCAACACCACAATTGTCCGATGTTCCGGTGGTGTGTGACTTTCCCGATGTGTTTCGAGAGGACTTATCAGGTGTGCCACCGGATCGCGAAATCGAATTTCAAATTGACTTGATACCCGGTGCTCAGCCTGTCGCCAAGGCACCATATCGTTTGGCTCCTTCAGAGATGAAGGAATTGATGGAGCAACTGCAGGAGTTGCTTGATAAAGGTTTCATCAGATTGAGTATCTCTCCTTGGGTGCTCCGGTCTTGTTTGTAATGAAGAAGGACGGTAGCATGAGAATGTGTATCGACTACCGTGAGTTGAACAAGTTGACGGTAAAGAATCGGTATCCATTACCGAGGATTGATGACTTGTTTGATCAACTTCAAGGTGCCAGTTGGTTCTCAAGAATAGATCTTCGATCTGGTTATCATCAGTTGAAGGTGAAGGAGCAGTATATTCCTAAAACAGCTTTTCGCACTCGTTATGGACACTACGAGTTTCCCGTTATGTCTTTTGGTTTAACCAACGTGCCAGCTGCTTTTATGGACTTGATGAATCGAGTGTGTCAGCCGATGTTGGATAAATTAGTGATTATGTTTATCGATGATATCCTGATTTATTCAAAGAGTGAAGAAGAGCATGCCGGTCACGTTCGGGAAGTGTTGGAGCCATTGAGAAAGGAGAAGTTGTATGCTAAGTTCTCCAAGTGTGCTTTTTGGTTGCGCGAGGTGCAATTTCTAGGTCACATGGTAAATGCTAAGGGAATCATGGTGGACCCGGCAAAGGTTGAGGCCGTGATGCAATGGAAGTCTCCAAAGACGCCATCCGAGATCCGTAGCTTCTTAGGATTGGCGGGCTACTACAGGAGATTTATTCAAGACTTCTCCAAGATAGCCTCACCTTTAAATAAACTGACTCGAAAGGATGTAAAGTTTGTGTGGGTCGAGATCAGGAGAATGCTTTTGGAGAGTTAAAGGTGAGATTAACACAAGCTCCTGTCTTGACGTTACCCAAAGGTAGTGAAGACTTAGTGGTATATTCGGATGCTTCTTATTCTGGGCTAGGTTGCGTATTGATGCAACGTGGAAGGGTGATAGCCTACCCATCCCGACAGCTGAAACCCACGAAGTCAACTATCCCACGCATGATCTAGAACTAGCTGTTGTGGTTTTCGAGTTAAAGGTTTGACGGCACTACTTATACGGGACGAAGTGCACCATCTTCACAGATCATAAAAGCTTGAAGTACTTCTTTAAGCAGAAATATTTGAACATGAGGCAGAGGTGATGGTTGTAGCTCATAAAGGATTACGATTGCGAGATCCATTACCATCCAGGAAAGGCCACCGTATTGGCAGATGCCCTTAGCTGAAAGGAGAGACCCGAGCCAATTCGGGTGAAAGCTTATCAGTTGATTATGACCTCTGACATGATGACGCAGGTCAAGGAGTTTCAAGACGAGGCTTTGAAAGAAGATCGCCTTAGCTCTGAAAGGATGAAAGGTCTAGTCACGGAATTAGGTGAAAACACTCTTGGTGCTAGAACCCGATTCGGACGAATGTGGATTCATCGTTACAGGGATCTACGTGGAAAGATCATGGAAGAGGCTCATAAGACTCGATACTCAATTCATCCTGGTGCTATCAAGATGTACCACGACATGTAGAAAGATTTCTGGTGGCCGGGTATGAAACGTGACGTAGCAGAGTATGTGAGTAAATGCCTTACATGTTTGCAAGTGAAGGCGAAACACTAGAAGCCATACGGGAAAATCCAACCGTTGGATATACTCGAGTGGAAGTGGGACCATATCACCATGGACTTTATTACGAAGTTACCATGTACCCGAAAGGGTATGATGCCATATGGGTGATAGTTGATCATTTGACGAAGAGTGCTCACTTCCTACCGATCCGCTTGACGTATTCCTCTGAGAGACTCGCAGATCTATTTATCAAAGAGATTGTAGCTCGTCATGGTGTGTCGGTGTCTATTATGTCTGATCGTGAAACTCGGTTTACATCTAAGTTTTGGAAGAAATTCCACGATGCGATAGGAACGAGGCTACATATCAGCATGGCTTATCATCCTCAGACGGACGATCAGTCTGAGAGAACGATCCAGACACTCGAGGACATGATTCAAGCATGCGTGATCGATTTTGGAGGAAGTTGGGATGACCATTTGCCGTTAGCAGAATTCTCGTACAACAACAGTTATCATGCCAGCATTGGTATGCCACCATACGAGATGCTATATGGTAGGAGATGTAGGACACCCGTTTGTTGGGGTGACATTGGTCAGAAAAAGCTGGGAAGTATTGAGGTGATCGAAGCTACGACTGAGAAGTTAGAAAAGATCAAATCCTTTATGAAGGCAGCCAAAGATAGGCAAAAGTCATATGCTGATAAAGAGCGTAGACCGATTGATTTCCAGGTGGGTGATAGGGTTATGTTGAATGTCTCACCTTGGAAGGGTATCATACGATTTAGAAAGCGGGGCAAGTTGAGCCTGAGGTATATAGGACCTTTCCGAATCATTGCTCGAGTAGGAGAGGTGGCCTACAGGTTGGAACTACCAGATGAGTTAAATGGAATTCACCCGATATTCCACGTATCTCATCTGCAGAGTGTTTAGCAGATAAGGATATGATCGTACCACTGGAAGATATCAAAGTGGATGAACGGCTCAATTATGTGGAGCAACCAGTGACGAGCATTGATCGTAAAGAGAAAAGGTTGAGGAATAAAGTGGTTCCTCTTGTGCGTGTACAGTGGAAGCACAGGAAGGGATCCGAATCTACGTAGGAGATTAAAGGAGAGATGAGGCAGCATTACCCTCATCTGTTTGAGGAATAACAGGTTTCGGGGATGAAACCTATATAAGGGGATGGACTTGTAACACCAGGATATTTTTATAGATGAGAAAGAAAGAATAAACATGAATAAAGAGGAGAAGTATAATGTAACCCAAAGTTGAGGGGTTAAAAATGTCCAAAAGGACAAAACTTTGAAAAGTTGGTAAAAATGGCCGCCCATGTTGCCTGCTTACACCTTGCCATTCGGTTTTAGAGAGAGAAACAATAGAGAATTCAAGTTCTAGAGAGAGAAAGAATAAGAATTCAAAGTTTAAGGTAAGATTTTGTGTTTTAAGTTGTTTTTGGTCGACTTAGCCTCGGTTATATGCTTATGTGTGTTGTTGTATGTTCGGGTGGTGTGTTTTAGGTTGTTTTAGGTGTTAAGAATGTCTGAGAAGTTCAAGAGAAGGGTTCAAACTCGAAAGCAGCAAAGGTGAGTTCTAGAACCCCCTTTTTGACATGTTTTTAACAGACTTTGGGGCTGGAAAATGCATGTGTTCATGTTTTTATGAAAATGGGTTTTCACCCATATGTGTGGGTGTGAATGTGTATATGGGTAGGTGTAGATTTAGGACATATATGTGTGTATGAACATGTTATGATGCTTAGGATGATAATTCTAAGCTTAGATCATGATTTAAGATGAATTGGGACTGGTTTATGTTGTTTAAGTGAAAATTAGTTGCGAAACCGCCTAAATAGTGGCCCATGCGTCCAACGGTATAATTTTCTAAGTATTCCCAACCGCCCAAAAGTCCAACCGCCTAAACAGTACCCAACCGCCTAGATGTCCATGCATCTAAGTCAGGCCCATGTGCCTTAATAGTACCCAACCGTCTGAAAGTGTCCCAGAATAACTAAGTGTTAGGCCCAAACGCCTGAATAGTGCCCATGCACCTAAATAGGCCCATGCGTCTAAGTGAAAAATGACCAAGTGTAAGTCCAGACGACTGCATAGTAGCAAAATGGCTGAACAAGGCAGAAACGCCCAAATAGTGCCCATGCGCCTACACACTTAGAATATTTTCTGAAATTTCACGAAAAAGCAGAAAGTCTAGGGTTTGACTTAATTTGACTTATGGGCAATGATTACACATTTTAAGTATGATTATGGGATGTTTTAGGGTTATGAATTGTATGGACGATGTATGGTATGTATAATATGTTATCTTTTGATGATATTTATATGTATTTATTTTATGTTATAAAATACGTTAAATATTATGTATTACTTTATGTAGTATGACAAATGAATGAAAGAACGTAAAGAATAATATAACAAAACGAAAGATAATAATGATGAAAAGTAAAATGTAATGAACGAAAGAATGGCTTGCAAGCAAATGAAAGGAGGTGCACGAACATGTTGTCGTTAGCTCAACTGTGATGCGGGTTAGCTACCCCAAAGGATGCACACAGGGTCAATCATTAAGATTGGCAAGGCCCTTTGGTATGCCCTAGGTGACTGGATCAGCTTCGTGCACAATGTTCGTGGTTTAATTAACACAGGTCCAGCATCAGCTTCATGCACAATGTTCGGGGTATACTAATTGGTTGAATGAATGGGAGTGATGACTTGCCTTGGGTGACTGGATCAGCTTCGTGCACAATGTTCGTGGTTTAATTACCACAGGTCCAGCATCAACTTCGTGCACAAGTACCAAAGTAAAACAATGATAATAAGTACGTAACATATGAAAGAATAACGTAACGTACGAAAGAAAGAAAGAAAGTAAACAAGTACGAAAGTAAAACAATGATAATAAGTACGTTACGAAAGAATGAGAACGAAAGTAAGAGAATGTAAACGAAAAGCATGAAATGAGAGCATGCTATGAATATGATGGTGGAAAATGAACGATAATGAAAGTAAATATTAATATTCTCTATCTGTACGTATAATGCATGATCGTGTATGAAAGAAAAGAAAGGTTTTAATGAAAGTATGACATTTTATTTATAAAACTAGAACTCACTCAGCAACGCTGACTTTTATGTATTTTCCAATTGGCAGGTAAAAGTTGCTGAGTATGGCACGGGGCAGCTACTTGGCATTTTTGGGATGGCATCCATTAGTATAACAATGACATTTTTGTGATGTAATGCAATTCTAGTATTTTGTAACTGTTAATTGTATTGTATTACTTTACAAAAGTTGTAATTAATATATATGAAATGGTTTTAAATTTTAAATTCCACTGCAATGTTTTAAATAAATGTATGTTTTATGTGCGATGAAGGACCAACTGTGAGGTGCCCAGGAACGGGTCCTTACATCCTAGCAATTTAGAGTTGGACATGGTGGAACTAATAATCTGGAAGGAAATAGTACTGGAAGCATGATTGGTTGTACATACATGGAGCTCATGATGTGCAAGCAAAAGTGGTATGGCGGGAAGTTGGAGCAACAGCCCTGACCCGTTGCATTGAGAAAATTGGAACAGATGTAGACATCAAGAGCTATGCTGAGAATCAAAAGGTAAACTGTGTATTTGTTCACCGGTGGGCGAAGAACTAACGTAGTAGAATGCTCAAACACTAGTTTGAGGTATGGAGGTTGTAATGTTCATGACTTTGGATGAGCTTAAAAAATTGGTAACCGAGGAGTACGACCTTGTGGACTGAATGGAAAAGTTAGATCTTGTGTCTTGGAATCATGCAAAGGTAAGATGTGGTCATGACACCCATACCTGCCAATTCTATAAGCTGGAAAAGCTAGTGCTATAACTATGACATATAAGTCAAATAAAGTTGAGAGCGCATCAGAGGGTTATAGTCATAAAATGATGGTCGCTGCCACAACCCCAACCGTTCAGAGTGCAATAATAAAGACATGTACTTTGGGCGACGAGATGGTTCGTATTAGAGCTTCGAGAAAGCTAGTGAGATGAAGATGGACGTTAAGGAATCGGGTAAGGTAGATGGTGCTTAAATGGACAAGAAGGACAAGGTCATGAAAGGATATTTGGCTCTCGTGTTAGCAATGAAGGACTGGCGGCACTTGTCCATAGTGTAATAAATGCAATCTGCACCATCTGGCTATGACGCCACATCATGTGTATTTCAATTTCAAGCAATTAGATCGCTTATCCAAAGGCTTTAAGGTGCTAGTAAACCCAACTGCGCCGATTAATGCTGTCAGACTAGTAAGAGTTTGACGTTGACGTTATGAGTGTGGAAGCCAGGAGCATCATCGATATGCATATGTGAGGTTAAATATGATTCGAGGTCAAATGGTCGATCAAAAACAAAGGAATAATTAAAAATCTGACCTACAACTTGTGGAAACCTAGCGATGGGTAATATGACAACCTTGTTCCTAGAAACGCATTCGGAACTGCTCTCAACAATGCCCGACAGGACCTAGACATAGTGACTTTAATTTTTTTTAACTAAGTTGGACTTGACCCCAATTATGAGGATACGTGTTATGAAATGGGCTAATGGAAGTCTTGTAAATATTAGGGAGATAATTTAGGACTGTGTTGTGCTAGTAGAGGATCATGCCTTTAGAATAGATCTTATATGATTTAGACTTGGAGGTTTTAACATGATCGTGGGAATGAACTGGTTATCAGGA
Organism: Flaveria floridana; assembly: GCA_018326465.1. Classification (NCBI taxonomy): domain Eukaryota; kingdom Viridiplantae; phylum Streptophyta; class Magnoliopsida; order Asterales; family Asteraceae; genus Flaveria; species Flaveria floridana. Next base: position 12,147 of record BJCO01744355.1, on the reverse strand, counting down.
AATAGGGTTGAGATTATCTTCTGCGAGAAGACTACTCACATGCCATTATAGAACGGTGAGACACTTGACGTACATGGAAAGAAATTAGAAGAGTACAAGATGCAGATCATAAGCATGAAGGCGAAGGGATAAGAGTTAGACGACATACCTGTATTATGAGAATTTCAGGAAGTGTTCTAGAAGGTTTTGGCTTGATCGCCTCCTTCATAACAGATGGACTTCCATATTAACCTAGTACTTAATGCGATACTTGTTGCTCGAACACTTTATCGCTTAGCACCTTAGAAGGTGAAAATTTTGCCTAATCAACTTTAGGAGTTATAGATAAAGGTTTCTATAACACGGTCACTCACCATGGGGCACTATTGCTTTGTGTCAAGAAAAAGGATAGATCATTCGATGTGCGTGGACTATCAAAGTTAACGGTAAAAAACCGTTATCCTTTGTTAAGGTTAAATGACCTATTCGATCAGCTAGAAGTATCGACATACCTTTGAGAATATTGATCTCCGCTCGGGAATCATCAATTTAGAGAACATGAGGATGACATACTGAAGGAATTATTTAGAACTCGTTACAGAGATCATGAGTTAACAGTTATGCATTTTGGGGCTACAAAGGCACCTACTGTGTTTATGGAACTGAGTAAACGGATGTGTGAATCATGTCTGAATGAATTTGTCATATTGTTTATTAAAGATATGCTGACTTATTTGAGGACAGGGAGGATCATGAGAAACATGGAGGGACAGTATTGGAATTGTTGGAAAAGGAGAAACTATACGCTAAGTTCTCCAAGTGTGTCATCTATACTGACCATAAGAGTTTCCAACACATTTTTTTCATCAAAAAGGATTCAACATGAGACTGAGACATTAGATTGAGTTATTCAGTGACTACGACTTTGAAATCCGATGTCACCCGGGAATGGCAAATGTGAGTTCCAATATGTTGAGACATAAGAAAAGAGTCAAACCCATGTGTGTGAGGGCATTGGGGAGGACGGTTCATTTAGGTAAAAAATCCCACATTGATGTTATTTGTGAATCAATAAGGAGACCGAGTGTGAAGGATGAGTCCTTGAGAGGTCTGGAACAAACAGCTGTACAAAAGGACAATGTAGGATTGTACTTTATTAAGTGGATTTGGGTTCCATTTAAGGGGAATGTGTTGACATTAGTGATGGGCGAAGCACATAAGTTTACGTATATCGTTCAGCCTGGTGCTAACGAGAGATGCCATGATTGTTAAGGCATGTATTGGTGTTCTTGAATGAAAAGGTAGATGACGGACTATGCGTACTAGCTTTCAACTAGTTCAAAGGTCAAAGCGTAGAATCAAAGGCCATCTGGACAATTGCAATAGCCTAAGATTTTGTAATGGAGGTGGGAAAACGTTCGTGTAGACTTCTTCATGAACAAGTAGTGAGAATGACTTGATTTGGGTCATTGACCATATCTGCCTATTTCCTAACTATTAGTGAGGGGTACAAGATAGAAATTCTGACAAGAATTTATGTCGATGAAATTATGGATAGAAATGGAGCATCTTTGTCGATTGTCTTTGATCGGGACAGTTGCTTCGTGTCATGATTCTGGCAGTGCTTATAAAAGGTGTTGGGAGGTGTTTGGACATGAATACAACTTATTACTCTAAATGGTCTAAGTCAGTGAACTACTAAGACGTCCCAGGATATGTTACGGCCTTCTATCATCAACTTTAGAAGTAGTTAGGATGATCACCTTCTATTGGTTGAGTTCCCTTACAACAATACCTACCATTGGTGTATTGTACTACCACCATTCGAGGCACTTTACAGATGTAAGTGTTGGTCACAGATATAATGGGCAGAAATCAAGTCAAGTTAGATGACTGAACCATTAATCATTCAAGAGACGAATGATTAGGGTTTTAGACATAGGACAAAATAAAGGCAGCACAAGATCATCGGATTTACACTGACAATCAAAGGAAGCCTTGTTTTAGGTATATCATCTTAGACAATAGTTGAATTGGAAGTTAGTTACGGTTGGTGAATGATACACTATCAAGGTGTTAGCAGTGTGGTGGGTTAGCTACGGTACACCCTATATATAAACACTAATGATACCTTGAATATGAAACTTGAACCCAATCGGGAACTAACTTTTGGTAATGGACAATAACCTAAACAGTCATCTCTATAGACCTTAGTCTATGGGCTGGATGAGAGCTATTGCTTAGGAGGCATTGTCTACTTTTGCAAAAAGAGCAAATTAGCACATATATTGGTAAGTGCAATTAAGACTTACAAACAGATTTGGTCAGTGGGCTATCGGTTTGAGTTACAGCAAGACCTGAGAGGGGTGCATGACACGTTCCATGCATCAAAACTCAAGTAGTGTCTTGTTGATAAGACCTTATATGTGTCAATCAAAGAAATTCGAATGGGCGGTAAACTTTGATTCGTTGAAGAATACGCTAAGATCATGACTAGGAATAATTAATCTTTGAAAATTAGTAAAATACTGATAATAAAGATTAGATGGAACTCAAAGCGAGAACCTAAATTTTACTTGTGCGTGGGCAGATCAATTGAGAACTATGTACTTTCACCCATTTACGGAAGATGTTGTAGTTGATAACTCCGACTGAATTTCGGGATGAAATTCTCTCAAGGGGGGATACTGTTACATCCGTCATCAAAATAGGTGTATTTACCATTGACTTTGACCATTGACTTGACTTTTGACTTTGACTCCTTAGCTTTGACTTGGTCGAAGTATGAAAGTTGACTTGAAAGTTGACCTAATGTTGACTTCTGCTGAGAATAGTACATTAGACGTGTGTAAACACACTAATTTCTAAAACTAGGTATTATGGGTTTTATATGTTTTAGTGGGCCTTGGATATGTTAATAGTGGACATTTATTGATTTGGACTTAGCACGATGGTTCGTGCTTAAAATGGGACTAAAGACTTAAAAAGGTAAAAATTATACATCTAACGTTAAGAACGCAAACAAAAATCGGACATCAGTGGGCTTTGCCTAAAGTCTACTAAATAGACTTAATTTAATTCAAAAATATAAATTAAATAATTTATATAGCATATAATAGCTCGTTGGAACCGTTATTGCGCGCAGAATTTGAAAACGTAAAAATTAGACAATGCACGGGTCGACACGTGACGGGTTGAACGAGACGGGCCAAGGGCCCGAAGTCCCTTCTTCCTCCTTGTTGCGGCCGCAAATAGTTAGGGGGGTATTCCCCTTTGCTTGGCTCACTTTTCACAAATTGTAGAATTCCCTTGAAACACTAGCTACCACCTTCTCAAAAATCCTCTCCTCTTCTCCTCTTGGCCATCAAAAATCATCATCTAGATTCAACAAACCATCGATTTTGGTGTGTTGCTTCATTCAAGAACAAGTATTGATCTGAATCCTTCACCCAATCATTCTCCGGTAAGAAATAAATTGATATTATCTTTATTTTATCATTGTATTTGATGACATTCATCATCCTATTCTAAGATTCTTCACTTGTTCTTCATTCTTTTCCTTGTTGGGATGATTACTCTTGGAAGATCTTGGCGTTCAAGTATTGGAGCCACCGTTCGGTAAAACCCTAGTGTCTTGGTTCTTGATTGTACATTGATCTTTGAGTTAGGATTGTAACCTCATGAAATCTTGACTTAATGGACGTTCTTGGGGTCTTAAATTAAACATTCTTATGGGGTCGAGTCAATAAAGGTCGAAAACGGAGTTTTTTAATCCAATAAACAATGCTGAGAATTTGGACAGTGTGCTGTCAGAAAAATGGGTCATCTTGTGCAGGTCGTATTGATGTCATAAAAACTCCAAATGAGTCTATTTTTTCTTCTAAAAACAAGTTCAATGAGTCATCTAACTAACTCAAGTGGTCTCGCATCATTTCAACATCGTTTGGTCCTCCAAACGTGACTAACAAAACCGAAGGTCAAAACTGACAAATCTGGGCAGCAGGTTGGTCTGTATTCATTAAGTTATAACTTTTTCATATTTTATCCAATGAGATGAATCTTATTCTAGAGTTTAATTTAAGGTCTTCTCTTTCACGTGATACCTTTTACTCAATGATTCGTTACCGTTTCGATCTCCAAACAGCTTATACAAAACTGATGCGCAATCAGATGTACGTGCTGAAATATTTTGATAAACTTAAAAATAAGGTTTTGAAACTAAATAATCAAATAAAGACAATGAGTGGGTTAAACAAGTAAATTTAAGGTATATAAGGTTTTAAATAAATAAAATATATAACTTATTAATAATGGGTTGGTAAAGGTTCATCGAGGGACGTTAACGATGTAAAACATAATTATTGAACTAAATTATGAGACGGGACTTGAGACACTATTATTAACAATGGACTTAAAAATAGATTTTTACTAAAAACATTAATCAAAATGGACATTAAGGACTGGAATTCGAGTGCTACACCCAACTAAGTCAACTTGGCCTTTTAGTAACCTGTTTGGTGTTTGCGTTCTATAGTGATATGACATTCTTACTATGGACTTTGGGACTTTGCTGGAGGTGAGTTTCACGGTCCGTTTTAATTATGTTTTTATTGGGGGAAAAGCTTGCTCAATATTTTGTTCTATGTCATGCTTTAAAGAACTTGTGTGTGATTTGAGTCATAGGATCGAGTCTAGATTTCTTTCACAAATGTGTACTGTACTTGGACTATACTTGGACTGTACTTGGATTGAACTGGACTGTACTTGGACTGGACTATCATGGAGAGGTATTGTTAGTTCTAACAGGTTGACACCCCACCCTTGTCGTTGGTATGCTAGCTAAGACTGACTTGGCCTTGTGCGAGCCCTTGGGTGAATATAATCCGGTTATTGGACTTGGACTCAAAAATGGACTTTTATGGAATTCTATGACTACTATGCTCTCTTACCCATACACTTATTTTATTACTATTTTCACGGTGACGTCTTTTGTACTTATAAACCTGTGAACTCACCAACGTATGTTGACCTTTATGAGCATGTTTTTTCAGGTAATGAGACTTAGGTGCTTGGCTGTGGACTTTAGACAAGACCGCTCCTTTAGGAGCAAAAGACATTTCATAGGACTTTTTAGACTTGTTTGAACTTGGTTGTTTTGTTGAATTGTAATTTGTTGAATTTGTACCTGGGATTGTTTTGGTACTTGTGCTTCATTGTTTCTAAATGGAAACTTTGGATTATATACGCATTTATGGTATGACGTTTTGGAATTGATTGTACTTGACACGTGTTCCTATGTGTCGGGGGACATCATGACCCATTTACGGAGAATACCTTTAGTGATTCTCTTAGACCCCTAAATGTGTTATGACGGTCCCATCCGTCGCATCCTGGTGTTTCCGCTACCAGCGGGGGTGTGACATAAATGTTTAGCAAACAAGAAAATTGGACTTTAATAATTTCCTTTTTAACTCTTATAAATTTTTCTCATTTAATAAAAGTTTTTTATAAATATGTAAAAAATTTAGGGGGAGAATTTTAACATGAAAGTATTAAAGGCAACAGAATTGTGCCTAATTCATACATGTTAAAATTTGAAATTTTCTAAATTTTGAGCTTTAAACAAAGCAATGTCAAGCCGGCATCAACAAACAGTAGTTTGACATACATACATTTGGTTATAATATTGCACAATATTTCTTATGAGTGGTATCTTAACATTCATATATTGAATATGTTAAAATTTCAATATTTTAACATATATTTTAAATCAAATTTTTGAACAAACATTTGACTTAATCACGTTTTATCAAATAAAATTTTCTTTCAGAAGAAAATTGATCAAATATATGCCTCAGAAGAAAGCATTTTAGAATAAATAAAAATATGAAAATTGAATGTTGAACTCAAAAGATGCATTAATGATTAATGCATAAAAGGATGATGCTTGCCATAATCAAACATATAACAACCATAATATGTTCTAACATCCAAACAATTATTTACTAACACATTAGCATCATTATCATTCATAACAAACAATAATATTTGTTTAAAAATATTTTTCAGAATTTTAGACAAAAATGTTTTGACAAGTATCCACAGCGGATGAGAAGTGGTCCACAACAGATGAAGAACAACATGCAGCGGATGAAGATCTAAGTCTAAGTATGTGCAGCGGATGAAGACACCTCACAGTAGATGAACAAACAGACAGCGGACACAAGATACACAACAGATGTTCATCCACAGTGGATAAACATTCAATAGCGGATGTTCATCCACAGTGGATGAAGATCCCATAGCTGACAACAATCAACATTGCATAATGGATGAACAATCTTCTTCCACAGTGGACAACCAAACATCGACAGCGGACAACCAATCATCACAGCGCATAGCTTGTAGACTTAGGATTATTTATGTAATTTTCATTTACATAAGGGTATTTTAGTAATTGTACATAGCTATGTGTATAGGCTATAAATAGCATACTACCCTAATCCTTTGTAAGCTTTTTGAACAATTAATCAAACAAGCAATTGTTATTATTTTTCAGGCATTCAAACACACACAATCACACACACATAAACACACACACTAAATTTATACAACTTAATCTGAGTTTCCACACTATGTTTATTGTTTGTTGATATTGAGAGATATTGAAAAGATCCTTGGGACAGTCAACCTGTTCATGTTGAATATTGTTCTATAAAGTTCATGTTCAAAATATGTTTAAGTTGATTTCATCATAACCTCTGACAGTTGACCCATACTGCTAGGCACGAAGCATGCTCATGAATACAGGTCTCGTTCATTAATTCATTGGTCAATCATAAAGATTGCACCCTAGATGTGTATCCTCATGGGCTGAAACAAATGCACATCAGTTGAGCTAACAACAACAAGGTCATGCACCTCCATTCATTTTGTTTGCAAGGCTTTTCATTCATCATAAGGGCCCGGGTGTAACATCCATTAAGTTCTACTGTCTTTCTTTTATTCCTTTATATCCACTTGATTATGAATAATATTTTTATGGTATCTATTGTTTTAATAGCCACATAACATGAAGTTTTTATAATAACATTCGTAATAGCAGCCCATAAAAAGAATATAACATTAAAATCATCAAACAAACATAATCTTCCATTAAACATTAGTACTCATCACTTAAACTCTATTCCTACAATTTTAGAAAAAACCTAAGTATTTGCAGCGCATGAGTAAGGTACACAATGGATGAATTAAAAACTAAATGTCCATAGTGGATAGCCAAAGTCCACAGCGGATGAAGTAATTACTAGGTGTCCACAACGAACAGTTAATGTCCAAAGCTGATGACTAAGGCTTACTAAGGCATATAACGGATGACTTAAGGTTCACGGCGGACATGCAAGCATACTTAAGTGTCCACGACGAATAGTCATTGTCCAGAGCGGACAGTCATTGTCTACAGCGGACAGTCATTGTCCACGGCGAACAGTCATTGTCCACAACGGACAGTCATTGTCCACAGCGGACAGTCATTGTCCACAGCGGACAGGCTAAAATGCTTAAGTTTCCACAACTGACGGTTAGTGTCCACAGCAAACAGTTAGTGTCCACAGTGGATAGCATAATATTCCATCCCAAATGTCTACAGTGGATGACCCAAGGCCCACAGCGAATAGTCTGTTTAACTACTTATGTTCAACTATTGCAAATTCTAATCCCATACAACATTTTAAACGTAAACTTAGCATAGATCTACCAGATGCACACTTATGACATAACAAACAACCATTTATCATCATAGAAAATCTTTTTAAAAACTTACATTTTCATAGAAGTCATATTTTTCTTGAAAACATAGTTTTGTCAAGAAACATCATTTTTGTACTCATATTAGCCCCAAACAAGTAGGAAACAAGTAAAAGATGAGATATAGAACTCACCTTAAACATCTTTCGAGCAAAACACTACAAACCTAAGAGCAAGCCTGGAGTTTTAACATGTAAACATACAAACTTAACACATAGAAACACATAGAAAGTTGTCTAGAGGATTTAACCCCACACATAGAAAGTTGTCTCCGGGATTTAATTTCCACCCTTCAGTGTCATTATCAAGCCCCTCCACTAACACCTCCTTCTGGTTCTCCTACTCTCGCCATGCGCATCCCCACCCCATACCTCCAAATACTATGGCCTACTCGACCTGTCCATCACAGCCGCCACCACACCCATAGCCTAACCCAAATCAATAACCTACGCAACCATCCTCCAACTCCAATACACACCCCATGACCACCCGGTCTAAATCCCGTACCACATCTTCCTGGTCTCCCTCCCTGTCATTAACTTATCACCTGTACCGACCACATATGCCAAAGCCCTCGCTGATCCAAATTGGTTACATGCTATGCAACTAGAATTTACTACATTACAGGACAATGAAACTTGGAAATAAGTTCCTTGCCCCACTGATCGCCCCATCACCCGATGCATGTGGATTTATAAACACAAGTTTAAATCTGATGGGACTTTAGAACGGTACAAGGCACGTTCGGTTGCGAATGGAAATTCACAGACAGTGCGCATTGATTGTGACGACACCTTTAGCCCGGTTGTCAAACCAGCCACCATTCGGACAGTTCTATTATTAGTTGTCTCGTGATCATGGCCCATCCACCAAGTAGATGTCAAAAATGATTTTCTTCACGGGATTTGAATGAAATGGTGTCCATGCACCAGCCACCTGGGTTTGTTGATCGGAGATTTCCTAACCATGTGTGTCACTTGAATAAATCCCTATATGGCCTCAAGCAGGTGCCACGCGCCTGGTATACTCGGTTTGCCAACTACTTACATCACATGGGTTTACAAGTAGCAAGTGTGACAACTCCTTATTTATTTATAAACAGGACACTATTAATATTGCTTACTTATTATTATATGTGGATGATATCGTTATCACGGCATCCAACCATACTCTTTGACATGACATCATTCGCACACTCTCATGAGAGTTTCAAATGATCGACCTTGGTCGTCTCCATCATTTTCTTGGGATTATGGTGACTATACATACACATACTCTTTTTTTGTCACATGATCAATATGCAAAAGATATTATTGCTCGGACGTCTATGTCATCATGCAAACTGTGTACCATGCCCGTTAACTTGTCTACCAAACATAGTGCCATCGATGGTCCCTTATTCTTCGATCCTACTTTATATCGGAGTCTTGTCGGGGTGTTACAATACCTTACGTTCACATGACCTCATATCACATGTGCGGTCCAACAGATTTGCTTGTTTATGCATGAACCGCGTGATCCTCATTTTGCATTTATGAAGTGCATTATCAGGTATATTCAGGGCATGATTTACTTATGGTCTTCGCATTGTTAGGTCATCCACTCATCAGTTGGTAGCCTACTCGCACTCCGACTGGGGTGGGTGTCCGGACTCGAGATGATCGACATCAGGCTATTGTGTATTCTTTGGGGATAATCTTATTTCTTGGTCGTCTAAACGTTAGCCTACAGTTTCTAGATCTAGTGCAAAGGCCGAGTATAGAGGGGTTTAATGCTATCGTCGAGACTACATGGATTCACAATTTATTGCTTGAACTTCATACACAATTAAGTGAAGCATCTGTGGTTTATTGTGATAACGTTTCAACGTTTTACTTGTCTAACAATCCGGTGCAACATCAACGAACCAAGCATATTGAGATTGGTATTCACTTCGTTCGAGACAACTTTCATGTGGGCCACGTCTGTGTCCTTCACGTCCCCTCTTCACTCCAGTATGTTGATATTTTTACAAAAGGGTTACCTAGACAGTTGTTTCAATCGTTCCGTTCTAGCTTGAGCGTTTGTCCTCCACCCACTCAAACTGCGGGGGTGTCTTAGCGATAATGATTATTATTAGATTATTATTTATTGATTTATATCTTAAAGTTACTTATTCATGTTTATCTAAATCCTAGAATTGTAGTTAGAGATAATTGTAATCTCCCTATATAGGGGATAATATTTTGCTTAATGAATGAGGGAGAATTTTCACCATAAACCCCTTTTACATACATCCTCACCCATTCTAATAATTTTTTTCTTTGCTAACCGTGCACTAACATTCTAACAATGGTATTGAACTTATAAATAATTTAATAAAAATTAAGAACCTTTTTTTTATAAAATCGACTATTGCAATAAAAAAAATATATCCTTTTAACTTTAAAAAGTATTACAATATAAAGTGTTAATTAGGATTGCGTCTCTCTCTCTCTCTCCCTCTCTCCCTCTCTCTCTCTCTCTCTATATATATATATATATATTATAATATACATATATATAATATACATAATATATACATATATAATATACATATATATATACATATACATATATATATAATATACATATATATAATATACATATATATATATAATATACATATATATAATATACATATATATATATATAATATACATATATATATAATATACATATATATATAATATACATATATATATAATATACATATACATATATATATATAATATACATATATATATATAATGTACATATATATATAATATACATATATAATATATATATATATATAATATACATATATATGTATATTATATATATACATATATATATAATATACGAATATAGGTTTATTGACTGGATGATGAAATTTACAAATGCTCAAAACGAAACTTACATGCAATTAGAACTTTGCTTTTGTAGTTACATTAAGCCTATACTTATCAAAATTAAAAAAAATCGCCCCTTCTGGTCATTCTAACTATGGTTCTGTTGAAAAGATAGCTAAAATGCTTTCTTTCTAGTTTCTCATTACTATCTTCAATTTATTGTAGATTATTTGACATGTTGAAGTGGATTTGTGGATAAGCTAAACTGGGACGACTTACCATCCCAAGAGCTATAGATTGGAGGAAACATGGAGCAATGAATAAAGTACAAGACCAAGGAGTTATAACTTCTTGTTGGGCCCTTGGTGTAGTTGCAGCTCTAAAGGCGGCAATCAAATTCGTCACAGGAAAGCTATTAAAACTTTCTGAACAGCAGATTGTTGACTGTTACAGCAGAATTGCTCCAGCATGTAAAATGGCAGGCAGCTCTATCGAGAGTGCGTTTCATTATATTATCAAGAACAAGGGGGTGACCATAGCAGAAAATTACCCCTATATCGGCCAGTTTGGAAGATGCAAGCCCGTGGGCAAGAATATGCTTGTGGATACCAAACTCCGTAGCTATATCCAAATTCCAAATCTTAATCATATCATAAATTTGCCACCGTTTACAAATTTATTTACACACAATTTAACAAACAAATCAAAATCTTTCAATGTGACATGGGACGCGAGTTTGACAACACCCAGTTTAAAAACTTCGCCACAACCAAATGGGAAAGTCGAACGCATGATACGTCGCATAAACGGCCTCATAATATCCCTACTCACTCATGCCTCCCTGCCTCCCTCCTTTTGGGTTGAGGCACTTCACACTGTTATGTACCTTCACAACATCCTTCCTACCAAACTCCTCCATTTTCATACCCCAACCTCCTCTCTATACCTCAAGCACCCAACTTACGATCATCTTCGAGTCTTCAGATGTGCTTGCTACCCCAACCAAAATGCAACACGGTCCCACAAGTTGGAACCTCATTCCAAGATTTGTGTTTTTCATGGATACCCTACCAATTATCATGGTTATTGTTGTCTTAATCTCTCCACCGGGAAAATCATTCTTTCCTGGCATGTAACCTTTGATGAGACAACTTTTCCATTCGCCCAAAATCCTTCTAACCCACCTTATCATATGAATTCCTTGACCCTAATCCCTCTCCTTTAATATTTCAGTCCACAGCTTCTAGTACACCATTCACCACCACCCAATCTCCACCTGTAAACCCTCCCACCTCGACACCTCCATCCTTTCATCCTAGACCATCTCCAACCAATCCGTACACCTACGTATACCAACGCCTCATGAAACAAAACCCACCACCAACCTCTTCAGCAGCTGTTTCGCCCACTTTTGCTTCTGTTACCCTGTCACTGTAACCCGGTCAACCCTCAAATACACCACCACCTCCTCCATCACCACCTCCACCACCACCCCCCACCACCCAAGTCC
>BJCO01744354.1:0-11505 GCA_018326465.1 Flaveria floridana | reverse complement strand
TAAAAACACGATTTTGAAAACCCTAGTCGGCTAGAACTTGAAAAATACGAACTTTTGAACACATGCACTCGTAAAAATCGAATTTTTAATGCAAACAGAACGGATCTTTTGATTGAAAAACGTTGACTTTTGCAAACACGTGATTGAATCCACGTAGAATCGAGAGCCAAAGCTCTGATAACACTTGTTAGGACCGAGTACGAACTGGTACTAACTGAATCCATGTGAAACCAGATCAAATAGTGCGGAATCCTATTTGATTGGGGATCCAATCAGGGAGAACGTTAATCTGATCAAAACTAACGATTAGAAAACGTTAAGAATTGATTAGCAATGATCAAGAACGCTCTATGAAGTTGGAAGGGACGACTTGGACGTTCTGGGACGACTAGGGTTGTGAATTCTCTAAGTGTTTTAAGTGGTATTTATAGGTTTGGAGTCTTCATTCGTGCGACTGAACCATCAGCATGGTTCAGTCGTGCGACTGAAGCATGCGGTTGATCCATCCGCACCACTTAAGGTCCAGTCGTGCGACTGAGTCAGTCTCATGTTACAATCGTACGACTGATCCAGTCTCCTGGTTCAGTCATGTGACTGGTACATTAGTATGAAGTGTTCATGCGTATGGTCCATTAGCATGGCCCATTCGCATGTGAACTTCATACAATTCACAAACCTATATAATTAGTTCAATATGTGTGTAATAAACATTAATATAAATATACAAGACATTCAATAACACATATTCATTCATTCAAGATTCTTTCATTACATATGTCAAACGATTACATCAATGTAACAAAATGAAAGTCATTAAACATTAAAGTACATTAGAACTGGAACTAGGGACATGTGTATCAATAGAGGATTATATGAGTTAAAAACATCCTCATTTGTTTGCTTAATGTTATCCTTAATTTCGAGATGAAATTTCTTAAAGTTGGGAAGACTGTGACAATTCGAGTATTCATTATCTAATCATTACATTCCGTTATATCTTGTAAGGGATAGTTATGTCAATAATGAAACATTGGGAGTTTATTTAGTTATTAAACTAATAAGTTTCATAAAGTTTAATTATGAATTTTAGTTATAGAATTAAAACAATAAAGTTTATTTATAAATTTAATAATTCTACAATTTATACAAATTTATTGTTAAAATGTGATCTTAAGTATATAAAACTTATAAAATAATTAGACATGTCATCAAACTAAATTGTAGTGTTTAGGGGTTAAAATTTACAAAAATTATAAACTTAATTAATAAAAAGTTTGGGTGGAATTTGATAAAACTAGAAACCACAGGGGCCAAAACTGTAAATTATTTAAAAACACAACCCCCCTTCTCCATCCCCGTTTTTCCGGTGGCCAGCCGGCAGAGGTCCGGCGCGGCTCCGTCAACCCCAAAAAGATCTCCAAAACCCGATTTTTCAACCCCAAACCACCCCTAATCGATTCGTGAACCTGTTTCGAACTCGAATGTGTGTTTTAATTGGGTTTTTAATGTGGTTATGGTGACCTTAAACATAAAACCGAAATTCATCATTAACCAAATCCGTTTCTACACATAAAACACATAGTTAATACAATTAAACGGGCATACATGTTCAACTAATCAACTGGAAATCATTGGAACGATTAATTTCATTTAAAACATGTAATTACACCTCGAATTCCAATCGAAACCCCCTAAGTTCAACTTGAATTCGTTGAACACGAAACGATACAAATCAATACTATTAAACATGGGGGAAACGTTCAATTCGACCTTCCTCAAACACACACGCATATCGCATTTGGATCAAGACCCAGTCGCGACACTAGCTCGTACTTGTACTCTTCGAATCCGCAACCATTCCAGGTGATTCTAACGTCCACACACTCGATTGATCATAGGGAAGCAAAGCCCTATGGTTAATTTTATTAACATCAACGAATTGATGTTCAATTTGAACAAAATCAATTCTAGGGTTCATGTGCGGTTTGGGGTTTTTGATTGTTAAGGTTTTATAAATTTAAAACGGATATATGATAGGCGCAGGCACCCCAGCCGACTGGTTAAAGCTTAAGGGAGAGGCAGAGGTCCTGGGTTTGAACCCGAGCCCCTGCAATTCTTTGTAAAACTTGATTTTTGCACTATTTTTAATTCAATAAAATCTTAAAATGATATTAAAAGGTTATAAAAATCATTTCTAATAATGATTACTAAACCGGAATTTATTTAGCAATTTCTAAATAATTTTAGAAATTATATTTTATAAATTCTTTATTTGCAAGATTTCAAAAGTTATAAAATTAACATAAAATATATATTTGCAAGTTTTGGATTATACAAAATTTATTGCAAATCAAATAAGAAGCATATTTAAATTATTTAAACTAGTATTTCATAAATCATTATTTAATAAATAAATTAACTACTTCTTTTATATTGATATTAGCATTTTTGCATACTAAATCAACATAACCTAAACGTTTAAGCGCGTTATCTAAATAAAGACAACATACGTTATTTCAATCATTATTAATACTAATTCTAAAATTATTATTTGTTAAATTTTTTGTCTTATTTCATTTAACCAAGTTAAATAATAAATATATATATGTATATATATATATATTATCTACTAAACAAAAATCCCCGATCACAATTAAAACCATAGTCGTAGCGAATCGTCTTTCAATCTTACCGACTAAATTCTAAATCTTGGAACACAAACTTTTAGGCAATCGTGAGGACATCGTTGGAGTTACTATATTCTTATTATTCCAAGAACGTTATATATCATGTGAGTTTTCCCATCCCCCGCTTTACTTTACTTCACACGTTTTGCGGTGAAACATGTTACTTATATAATAATCACACTTGTAAAACATTTAAACACTTGTAACGCACGTGCAATTCATTTTGTATTTGTCATGGTTATTTGGGACTTGTGCAAATATTATGTGATAGACTCTTGTAAAACAATCATTAACTATTGCTAGCCTAGTGACGTCATAGATCTATGGGCTTAACAAGCCTATTTGGTGCTAAAGTAGAGATTATTGTCGGCTCCTGATGACGTATTCTTGATCATTACGGGAACCAAATACACTTAGCTAATCGTATGTTATCCGTTGTGGCCATATCTTTGTCAAGGTTTGATTGTATCATTATGCTATCAATATATTTGCATTTTTTTAACCTATGACTTGAATTGCCTTTTTGAAAGCCTTTATGTATGTATGTATTATCACATGGGACTCACTAACATACATATGTTGACTTTATTTTTAACATGTTTCAGGAAATGCTCAAGCTTAGTTATTGCTCTCGAAGAATATGAAATCATCTAGGATTTGACCTAGAGAAAAACAAAGATCATGCTTTGATATTTGATGTTAAAATTAAACTTATGTTATGTTTGGTTTCTTTGAGACTTATGTTTTAAAATTTTGTACGACATGAATTGAATACTTAATATTATTTACACTTTGAAGTAGTGTTGTGTGGCTTTGAACAATCTTAACCCTCACATCTTAATGTTTCCGCCATTAAGGTAGGGGTGTGACAGTATGGACCCTGGGTGGTAATCTTAAACATGTAACTTGATCCTTCTCTCTTCAGTACCCGCCAAATATGTTACAAGTCCGGTTATTTCATTAAATTTTATTGTGTATTGCAATGACTCATGTTGCTAGCCTTCATTCCCTAGAACTCAAACTCTACCATCTCAATTTTATTCTATGGTAAGAATTTCTTGATTACCATTTTCTTTAGATCCTCCCAACTTATCTTCTTTCACATTTTTATCTTATTTCTTTTATTGTATTCCACTAGTGCATTACCTTTGATACAAAAGGGTGAGTAGTAACCTTGACAATCGACACGACGCTAACAGATATCAATGACTGCTTTTGTTTCTACAACCTATTGATAAGTAGTGATTGTATCATTTTTCCCATCCATAGGTGGAGGGATAAATCCTTTGAAAGCCCGATAAATGTGTCGGACCCACCGTAAAAAGATTATGCATGTCAATTTCAGTGATGATGTGTTAGTTGTTTTGTTTTAGCAATTTAACCAAGAATGAAATGATGTGGTCGATATATAGTATGCAATACGGATGAGTATTTTAGTGAGTACGAATGAGTAATTCTTTGGTAAAGCGGACAAGTCCTCGGTCAATGCAGATAAAGGCTTGTAGGTGATTCAGATGAAGTGAATATCAATGCGGATAAGAAGATACTTATCTATATATATGTCCAAATGTTGTCTCATGCGGATGTAGAAAATAATTAATGCGGATGAAGCTGCTAAGGCAATGTGACAGAACAAATAGTCAATGTGAAACCATTTTGTTTGTACTTATGACTTATAATTTTCTCTAATGTAAATAGAATGTTTTGGGGTATTTTGCATACTACATGTGATGTGTCAGGTCCTAAATAAAAATTTAGGAAATCAGTGACGTAATCGTAACCCTAGCAACCACAACTTTATGTTTTTGTAATAGGCCATCTGATTTATCAATATACAGTGAATTTATGAGTATGTTATGTTCTTCATTATAATCATTCTTTTTTTTGTAATTTTGCCATAAAAAATTCAATAGAGATTTGAGCATATTCCATCCTAAATCACACCTAATCAAGTGGTATCAGAGACTCGATTCTTGTTCTTCAGATCTGATTCAAAACATAATTAAGAAGCAGTTAATCTAATAAAATCTATGCAAGTGGAAGATGTTCTTAGCTTCTATTTTAATCAGTCAAGACACAAACCAAATTAAACTTGTTTTTTATTCATATTCATTATGATTTGAACAAGAACATTGTTCTATTGGTTTTTTACCAAGTTACATCAATTTTGACTTATAAAACATTGAATTCAAGAGAGAAAGTGACAATTATGGATTGAGATTAGCAAAGGCTCCTAATCGGAAGGATCTACAACAAAATAGAGTGATATTGATTAGTATTTTAATAGATTTTTAAAAGTTTTTTGTTAGTATTGCTCATTGAATTGAATAATGTTCATCAACTGTGCACTGTTCATCGCATTAGGTATATTATGTGCACTATTCATTGCATCAAAGGTGAAAAGCACTATTAGTTGATTAGTTACTGTTCACCGCATCAGTTATTGTTCATCGAATCTCATCCGAGATTGTTCAAAAAGCCAAATTTTGAGGTTCCATGGTTCATCATAACACAAGAAAAGTTACTGTTCATCAATGTTCTTGGTGATTTTGAACAGAGTGTTGACTATTTTGGTCTGTTAGATTATTGGATTTAAAATCAATTTTAATCAATTTTAAAATCAACTCAGATTTATTCAAACTATAATATCAAACAATTAATCATGGAATCATCAAGTTCAACTAAAATTGGGTATGGTTTGAAAATCACCTATTCTAAAACAAAATTTGGAATTTAATTGATGGAAGATAAAATCAGGAATTACATAACCTATAATGAATTTGATTGTTGGGTTTCTATCACTCATGGTCCATACATTTTCATTGTATTCAATGTTGATCATTACAGGAATGTTCAGGTTCTTGTGGAAGATATTTTGATAAATCTATCTCCTGAAAATATTAAAATTATGAAGATTATGGGGTAATGGAATGGATGAAGGAATGGATGAATGAGGGAATGGAGTGGATAAGAGAATGAAATGAATCATTACATTCTATTGTCATGTTTGGTTACTCTTTAGAAATAAATTAATCATTACTTTGTGTTGTTTGTTAGGTATGAAAAAAAGAATCAATGAAATGTAAAAGTGGTTACGATGGTGATGTCGAGCGGTGGTGGTGGTCGGTGGTGGCCGGTGGTGGTTTCCAGCAGCAGTGGTGGTTTCCGGCTATGACGGTGGCCGATGGTGGTGGTATCCGGCGATGGTGGTGGCCCGCGGTGGTTTCCGGTGGCGGTGGCGGCCCGAGGGTGGTTTGGTGGCAGTGGACGGCGGTGGCCTCTTGAGACGGCGGTGGCCGGTGGTGGTTTCCGGTGGCGGCGGTGGCCGACGATGGTTTCCAGCGGCGTCGATGATTTCCAGCGGCGTCGGTGGTTTCCGGCGACGGTGGCGGCCTAAGGGTGGTTTCCGGCGGTGGCGGTGGCTGGGGATGGTTTTTGGTGAAGGCGGCGGTGGCCCGAGGATGGTTTCCGCCGGCGGCGGTGGCCGGTGATAGTTTTCGGTTGCCGTGGTTTCCGGCGAGGAAAGTGGCAGGCGGTGGCCTTCGGTGGTTTCCGGAGGCGGCGGGCTCCGGCGGTGGTGTTCCCGGGGCGGTGGTGACCGGTGGCGGCGGTGATTGTTGTGGTGGGTGAGTGAGTGGTATGGTGACTAAAGATAGAAGAAGGGATGGAATGAAAAAAGAAAGGGGTGGATGGAATGAATTGAAGGAATGGAATGGTTCATTCCATTACCTTCACCAACCAAACATGTCTTTATTCATTCACCCTTAATGGTTCATTCCATTCCGCCCCTTATTCCTGCATACCAAACGCTACCTAATTGATATGAAGGCATATTAATGTATTACTAAGGCCTTGTAGATGAATATTCTTACCAGAGAAGTATGGTATCTCAAAATTTGTTTAGGATGCCTTACACATCATGTGCAAAGGTAGGCAAGAGGTTAGTGAAATCAATAAAGACAAGGTTGTAAATTAGTATGAGACCTATCATCATATTTAAGGAGTTATCTCAAAACAATTACATAGATTTGTTCTATAACTAATGACTTGGAGATACTGGGAGTTTACTACAAAGTGAAGGTGTCAACAAGAAAATGCTACATTCACTTACAGAATATTGGAAACATAATTGTTGGGTCTGAAAAAGATAGTCTATATTATCAACACAGTCAAAGTCAACAAAAGTCAACATCACGGTCAGAGTAATCGGAAAAGTCAAACGGACGCGTTTGAGACGAAGAATCGAGACGAGACGTTGAAGATATATTTGACTAGGAGTTTTACTGTTAATAAATATATTTTGTGTCAATAAAATATATTTAATCTTGTTTTAGTCATTTTAATGTTTTATTTGTATTTTCCCTAATTAGTTTAAGTCTAGGGGATTAATGTGTCATTAGTGAATATTATATTCATTATAAATAGTTAAGTTGTAATTAGGGTTTGGGAGCTTGAATGAGCCAATTGATTTGAGGGTTTCCACTTTGTAATATCAGATTCAAATCATCAAATATCAAACAAGGGTTTATTGAGTGTTCATGAGGTGTTCATCATTGTTCATCCATATTTTATAGTAATTGATCTATATTGTTCACAAATGTCATTAATATTTGTGTTCTAAGTGTGATTTATTTGTGTTTATTAATCAATTGCACTATTATCTCAATCGAGAGGACCAACAACAATCACACTACTCGAGAACATTCTGGATCTTGAGGGTACTACTCTAGACATAATGGTTGTAAAAATCAAAGTGATGGAATTGGATGATTTAACAACTTTAGAGTACAATAAGGGAAATTCCTTGTACAAGCAATTTTTATGATTGAATGAGAATGACATATATTGAGCAAAGATCATCTTATTTCTTATTATTCTTCATGAGATTATCATCATAAATATAAAATTCTTAAGATTTTGCATCATGAATTTGTTTAACTATAACACATAAACACATATTCAATCCAAATCTAGATTTTCACAAAGTGCATCCCTTTGAGGGCTCTTTATTAGAATCATCATCATTATTGATTTGTAGACTTGTAGTGTCTTTGTCCTTGTCTTTTTTACTTCCTTCACTAGAGCCGGCCTTTGATCCATTTCCCCCTCTTTGGTGAGTACTTTTAGAACTTAATCACTATGGAGTGCATAGTACCTTACACGACGTGATGGACCTCATTTGCTATTGCTTTTCGGACAGGAGATCCTAAAGTAAACTCCACATACTCATTCACCTTTTATTGTTAATCTTAGGTATTTATTGGACAGTTACCGCAGATCCACGCTAGTAGCTGGTGACTCGTGAGTACAAGCATCAGATTAACCACATCTAACTCCCCTTCCACAAGTCATTCAACAAGATATGAAACACCAACAATTCAAGGTAATAGTCTAGATTATGATAAGTACTATAAGATTTTAATAATGATGGCCATTTATGATTAATATTTACTTTACTTTTCATGTCCTAAACATTTTCTTATACTAAGTAGAATTGTATTTATATCTTATATTCTATGACAATTATCATTGTTATATTGAGCACATTGAATATACTGGGTATGTTGTTTGTTTATTTATATTGAGCACATTGAATATATAAAGCATATATGTCGCACCCTCGGGTTTGGGTCACACCGGGTCATGTGAACTGATTAGGATCGATTGATTATTTTATTCAAAAATAAATTTCAAAGATGTTCTTCATAGTAGAATTTCGTTTAACAACAAGAGAACTATGTCAAATCTCAAAACTGAATCATTTATTGATTCATAAGATTTTTTGTACAAAATCTTGTATATGTTTACAAGACACAATATTTCTCAAAACTAAATATGTGTCTATCTCTTCTTCCTGATTGTTACTAAGATATTGACGTTAGATACACCCATAGACTTAATACTGAGGCATGACCTAAATCACATTCAATCATTCTTTATCTGTAACAGGTTTAAAATTTAACATCAACAATGTGCTAGTGAATATCATTTATCATATCCAAATTGTTTTCATAATCAAGCATGAGTATATTTATTTAAGATTAACTATGCTAGTCTCATAGGATGAATTATACATCAAGATCTTTTATTGTACACTAGTAACAGTCTGTTATCGGGTCACATATGGGACCATTAATGCCTAAGGAGTCGTAATCCTTTGTGCACCAAACCATTACCAGTCGTGCTTAGGAATAGTACCAATTTCATGGTCGTACCCATCAGATCTGTATTATTTCTAATCAGACCATGCATACAATCTTAGTCCGGTGCTTTGTCTTGCATTTCACCAACATGCAATAATGAATAACAATAACTCATATTGGTATTCAAGATAATGGTGAATCTCAAGGATTCACAAGTTTCATTTTAAAAAACAAGTGTATTCACCTTAAAATCAAGTTGAGCCTTATCATTGGTTAGTTATTGATTACCTTAAGCAGCAATTCAACCATTCTCTTAGCTAGAAACCCTAGCACGACCAACCTTTAATTTACCTGACACGCATACTAAAAGAGTTACTATTTGAGTACTAGTTTTTCTTTAAAGCATAATATTTATACTTTGAACAATCATATTATCTTTAAATAGTGATAATAGTGACATATCATAAATATATTATAATGACATTTAGTGGCATAACATACACCATGATGCAACCAGATGAATTGATGTCTAGTTTACATGTGTATACTTGTACTAGACTCAAGTGACATGATAGCACGACGCAAAGCTCTAGTGAAATGCTTACACGATGCAAGGCCCATGATGCAACTAGAGGAATTAATGTTTATTTACATGTGTATGCTTGTACCAGACTCAAGTGACATGCTTGCATGATGCAAAACTCTAGTGAAATGCTTACACGATGCAAGACTCTAGTGATCATAGTATGCATAAGGCAAAGCAGTTAATGCTTACAAGAGCAAGACTCTAATGACATGCTTGAATAAAGAAAGACTCTAATGACTATGTTATACACTAAGCAAGGTATCATATTATTGCATAAACCAAGACCCTATTGACATGCTTACACAAGGTAAGACTCCAGTGATAAGGTTATCACAAGGCAAGACTCCGATGACCATTTTATGCATAACATAAAGCAATCATGTACTTACATAAAACAAGACTTCAATGACATTCCCAAAAGGCCAACCTTCATATATATAAAAGTTTGAATGAACCTATATTAGGCCCAAAGCATATGCACGTTAATTTTAAGGAATCATTGACATACTTTGATCTTTCACTTACGATAAGAATTTATTAGTCAATTATTAGTGAGAGTATCTTTGAGGGCAACATTGACTAAACTAAGATCTAATAGACATGTGTGCCTTGAACTTAATAAGTGAATCATACTTTGATTTCTTTGAACTTTTAAGTGTTAGAGGATGCAAATATGTAAAGATAGTTAATGATGTATGATTTACTTATAAGGCATTGGCTTGGTTACTAGAGCATTAGAGTAGTTACGAAGGCATTGGCTTGCTTATAGGGACATTAGATTAGTTACCAACTTTTTAGGTTGGTTACGAAGGCACTAATGTCCATATTTGATTTATCTAAGTATGCGAAAAGTTTGCTTGTGAGGTGTTAACAACACTTACAGAGTAGTTGTGAAACATACATAAAGTGTATATGGTTACGGGAGCTTATAGTCCACTTATGGAGGTACACAATACTTAGAACGGTTAAGTGAGCTTGATTGCAGAGGTAAAGGCAAGTTGCGGGGTCCTGGCCACTTAAAGAACTATATTGTCATTTTGGCTAAGTATTTCTCCTTGTGGATGTAAAGATTAGTTTTGGAGGAACAAAGGTACTTATGTAGGTATATGTTTTTTCGTAAACAGACAAAGTATAGGAACTTGTGAAGGTACAGACTTAGTTACAGGAATATGGGCCTACCTAAATAGGCACAACGTTGCTTACGGAGGTGCAAACATCTTCTTTGTTTCATGTGACATTCATAAACAATTTTTCATCATAATCAATAGGTTATTTGACTCATACATCATATTCTTTGGGTTTCATACGTAAACTTTAGCATGCAAATAAATTAGTATTATAAACATGAACCCTAACCATTATACAAATTAAGAAATCATCTTCAATTATAACATGTTAGATCTATGAACCATGAACGTGTGATGGATATCATCCTTAAAAGTAGTGGAAACCGTAGTGAAAATAAGAATCTAGATGATAGGATCAAGTATTGAATGAAATACTAACTGATAAACGTGTATACCGAATCAAATAGTGCGGAATCCTATTTGATTGGCGATCCAATAAGTGAGAACGCACGTAGAATCAATTGTAGATTGAAACTAAACGTTAAGAACGATTGGTAATTGATCTAGTGCAATCAATGAACTTGGAACAGGTTCTTAGAGGTCTCTGGATGGCTAGGGTACGTATGTATGCGAAGTCCTTAGTTTTTCCACGATTTAAGTGCTATTTATAGGTTAGTGTTTCTCATTCGTGCGACTGAACCACAAGTATGGTTCAGTCGTGCGATTGATCCATTCGCACGACTGAGTGTTCAGTCGTGCGACTAAGCCAATCTCATGTTACAATCATACGACTGATCCAGTCTCCTGGTTCAGTCGTGCGACTGAGTCATTCGCATGAAGTTGTTCATGCGTATGTTCCATTAGCATGGGCCATTCGCATGAGAACTTCACATTACTAAGATTGAATATATTTCTTAAACATTACATTACCAAGATTAATTCAAACAACCACAAACCTATATAATCAATTTGATACGCGTTAAACAACTCATTAATGAAATATTAAACATTATAAACACAAC
>BJCO01744353.1:0-28204 GCA_018326465.1 Flaveria floridana | reverse complement strand
ATATATATATATATATATACACATACATATGGTATTCATCGACCTAGAAAAGGCCTATGATAGTGTTCCGCGCCAACTCATTTGGGAAAGTCTACGACTTAGAAGGGTACCAGAGAGGTATATCAAAATAATCAAGGATATGTATGACGGAGCAAAAACGTGTGTGCGAGCACCAGTCGGAGACACAGACCCCTTCCCTGTGGAAGTGGGACTCCACCAAGGATGGCACTGAGCCCATTTCTCTTTACAGTTGTGTTGGACGAGATGACCAAGTCCATACAACAGCCAGTTCCGTGGTGCATGCTCTTTGCGGATGATATTGTCTTAATATCAGAATCTAAAATGGTGCTTAACGACAGGCTAGAACAGTGGAGAGTAGCACTAGAGAGCAAAGGCTTAAGGATAAGTCGCTCTAAGACGGAATGCATGCATTGCAATTTTAGTGGTGAGGCTGAAGAGGACACCAAAATCAGTCTCCAGGGTATGGCGGTCCCAAGAACGACTAGGTTTAAATACCTAGGCTCGTACCTACAAGAGGACGGAGAGATACACAGTGATGTTGCTCACCGTGTCCAAGCAGGATGGTGCAAGTGGAGAGCAGCATTAGGGATTCTATGTGATAAGTGATTTCCAGTGAAACTAAAGGGAAAACTATACAGAGTAGCAGTTCGTCTAGCTATGTTATACGGAACAGACTGCTGGGTAATAAAGAAATCGCACGAGAAACAAATAGAGGTAGCAGAAATGCGAATGCTGAGGTGGATGTGCGGACACACAAGACTGGATCGGATAAGAAACGAAGTGTTCCGACAGAAGTTAGAGGTGGCTTGTATCGCTGATAAAATATGAGAGGGAAGATTAAGATGGCTTGGGCATGTGAAGAGGAGACCTATGTCAGCACCCGTTAGAGCAGTAGAGAACTTCGTCTTAGAGGGTAGGAGGTGTAGAGGAAGACCGAGGTTGACTTGGGATGAGTTAACTAGGCGAGATATGGTATATTTGCACCTCTCTGAGCACATGATCGAGGATAGGAGCGAGTGGAGGCGTAGGATTAAAATTAAGGACTTTTAGTAGGATCCGTAGGTAGGAAGGGTTATTGTAGACTTGGTACGGGGGCAAAGGTGTACGCAGTTCACAACTGCCCTCTATAGGTGAATCGCTCCGCTTCTCTGATGTTTGCTATATCTTGTTCTTTATATGTTGGTGTTTTAATTATTTTCCCTCTATAGGTGAAACGCCCTGTATGTTATGTGCTTTGTGCTGCATGATATATTATTTGTTGTCTTGCTATCGTTAGTGCTCTTGTTTATCGAGTCGGGGGTCTCTTTGGAAGCGGTCTCTCCACCTATCTAGATAGAGGAAAGACTTGCCACTATCTACCCACCAGACCCTGCTCTTGAGTGAGATATACTGGGTTTGTTTGTTTGTTTGATATATATACATATATACATATATATAGGTATATACATATATATATATATGTGTATACATATATATATGTGTATAGATACATATATGTATATATGTATTTATGTATATATATACATTTATATATATATATACATCAATATATATATATATATATACATCTATATATACACATCTATATATATATACATCTATATATATACACACATCTATATATATATACGCACACATCTATATATATATATATATATATATATATATATATATATGTGTGTGTGTGTGTGTGTGTGTGTGTGTGTGTGTGTGTGTATGCATGTGCGAACGTATGGGGTTTGGTTATGTGTAATTCTTGGGTGTGTATAGCCATGATGTATGTGTTCTTGTGAGTGGGTATTAGGCATGATGGGTGGTATCATAGGGTGTATGATGAAGTGTGGATGGTATGTATGCTAATATAGTACATATATGTGTATTCTTAATGAGTTCATAAGTGATTATGTGTATGGGTCTACCATGTGATTTATGGTTATATAATATATAGGTAGTGTATACATTGCTATGCTTATTATCTCAAGGGTTCATTACGTATGAGTACTATATTAACTTGTGGTGATTGTGATTGCGGGTGTAACCGAACCGAGAACGTGAAATCAAACCCTTATTATGTTCATAATTAATACTTAATGTTAATTATATATTAAATGAAATTCAGATTATTCGAAAACCTAATTTTCCTGCTCTCTTCATTACCTTGTTTTTGTGCTTTTGAGGTGAGTTTCCACCCCCACTTTACTCATACTATTTTAGGGGATAGAAACATGTGTTCTAAACATATTTTCATTTGATCAATATTACTATAAGGTCACTTGTTTACTAGTATTATTCCAAACTCAATTCCTTGTTCTCGAACCGTTAATTTATTTATTTTAGCGAGGTAATTCTGAGTAGATCTACTGGGTTTGACAAACCCCACCCGGGCTAGTCACGTTAGCATGACTGCATGTCAAAAGGGTGTTTAATTGACCTATTTTTTCTTGCTATGGCTTGGTAACCATCGCCAAGACCTTCATTTACATTATCAGCTTCAATTATGAACTTCATACACATTTACTGATGTTACTTTGTTTACTGGATCTACTTTCTATTATGTGATGTTTATCAAAACTTGTGAATTCATTAACCTTGTGTTGACACTTTATAATGTTTCTTTCATGTTTTTAAGGTGTGCACTGTTAGGATCATCTCACCATTGCATTCATCATTATTAGGTCACATGAACAATTTACATTTTTCTACAAATTACAGTTTAATTGGTTTGCGAGTGTTTGCACCATCTGAATCGTGAATTATTACGCTTTTGCAATTATTTTCATGTTATTAACTCTGTTATTGGGAATTTCTAATGTTAACGAGCAATTATGTTTTGTAATTGATGTGTCGTTTGGTGTAACTAGTGGTTGAGATCCCGGGATTTCACGCGCCCAACGGTAATATCCCATTTGTGGAAATTGAGGGTGTGGCAAAGAAGCTTGCTAAATCTTATCTTAACTCATGTCAAGATTGACACTTGCTAACACGTTGTATTGCTCGAACCACACCAAAATCGATTGAATTGTCTATTCTTGATCAAGATCGCAAAGGTTTAGGGATGGGATGCGGTCAGCCACTAGTTAAGGGTTGGAGGGGGGCTAGGATTTGGTTTTTGTTAATATTAAGTTTAGTAATAATTATCCAATAAACCCTCCTTGTTTAAACTTTATAAAAAATAATTTTTTAACACCTTTTAAATATTTTTAACTACAAAACACATGTATTATAATTATTAATTAACAATAATAATCATATACTCCAATTAACAACAATACACATAATTCATGTTTCACAAGTCGTCACATTATAAAGTGAAAATTCATAAATAATATTTGAAATTCATGAATCACATAATCATATATTAATAATCAAAATTATTAATTAAATTATTATTTATCATCCAAAATTAAATATTATTAGGTCATCAACGTTTAATGACAACTAGTTTGTGCACACGATATGTGTATGCAAAACCTAACAGAATTCACGCAGTTTGGTCACGAAAAATTACCGGATATCACATTATCCCCATGTTGAAATAGTTTTCTTCCTGCAAATTGCGTTACATGGTTTTGTTACATCACTGGTCTACTGCATTGGCATAAAAAAATCATGAGTTGTCACATCATCCCTATGTTGAAAGAAATTTCACCCTGAAATTTAATCATTGCCTTCGCAGGCTGTCGTTGTCATTTCGAACAAATGAGGATACTAAAGTTTCATCTGATCCTCATGTTCCCACATGAATTTGGTCCATGTGTTGAGTTCCAATGAACTTTAACTATGGGTATCTTGCTTTTCTTAAGAGTCTTGACCTCACGATCCATAACCATAACCGGTTCTTCAATAAATCGCAGTTGTTAATCTACTTGTACTTCCTCGAGTGGTACAACCAAAGTTATGTAAGATAAGCAATTCTTTAAGTTCGAGACGTGAAAATCATTATGAAATCTGCTCAACGAGCCAGGCAGATTTAATCGGTACGCCACTGGACTAATTCTTTCCAAAATCTCAAATGGTCCAACGTATCTCGTATTAAGCTTGCCTCTTTTGCCGAATCGAATCACACCTTTCCACAGTGAGACTTTTAGCAATTATTTATCTCCTACTTGAAACTCTCATGGTTTCCTTTGCTTGTTAGGGTAGCTTTTTTTGCCGATCTCATGCTGCAACCATACGATTCAATATTTGCACCATATTTTATGTAGTTTCGTGCACGAACTTAGGGCCAATCAGTTGACTATCACCAACTTCCACCCAACAAACTAGTGATCTACGCTTTCATCCATACAATGCCTCAAACGGTACTGCCTTAATGCTTATGTAATAGCTATTGTTGTAAGAAAAATTCACTAAGGGTAGATGAATTTCCCAGTTGTTCCCAAAGTCAATCACAAAAGCTCGTAACATGTCCTCCAAGGTTTGAATTGTATGCTTGCTTTGACAATCGATCTGCGGATGATAGGTAGTGCTCATATCCAAACGCGTACCTATAGATTTTTACAATGATTTCAAGAATTGGGATGTGAAATGAGTGTCACGATCCAAAATACTCAAGATAAACCACTTTTTTCAAATAAATTTGCATTAGCTTATCCATCTTATCGGTTGCTTTGATAGCCAGAAAATGAGCAGATTTAGTCAGTCGATCCACAATCACCCATATCATATCACAACCACCAGGAGTCCCGGGTGGTATTTGATAGCACAATCATAATCATTCAATATTTCTACCTAGTGTCACTGCCTCATATTCAACTCTTTTTGCTCAAAGATATGCTAAAGACTCTTGCGATCTGTGTAAATGGTGCATCTGGTAGCGTACAAGTAATGTCTCTAGTTTTCAAGGTAAAAATCACTACATCGAGTTCCGAATCATGAGTTGTGTAATTCTTTTCATGCACTTTTAGCTGTCTTAAGGCATAAGCTATCACTTTGTCACATTGCATCAAAACACAACCAAGTCCTTGGATAGAAGTATCATAGTAAACCACGAAGTCATCACTTTCTTCTGGTAATACTCATATTGGTGCGTTACAAAGTTTCTGCTTTAACAACTAAAATGCTGCTTCTTAATTCTTTCCATATTTATACGTTATACCTTTATGATTCAAAGTAGTGAGATGTTGAGCAATCTTAGAAAATCCCTCAATAAAACACCAAAATATCATGCCAATCCAAGAAATTGTCGTACCTCATTAGGCGTCTTGGGAACTAACCAATTCTTTATTCCTCAATCTTTATAGGATCCACATAAATTCCCTTTTCATTAACAACGTGACCTAGGAATTGCACTTCACAAATCCAAAAATCACACTTGAAAAACTTGGCGCACAGTTGTTCCTTTTTAAGTAGTTCCAAGATTAGGCGTAGGCGCTCCTCATGTTCCTCGTTGGTCATAGAATAGATCAATATGTTATTGATTCATGAGATCCATGAATACAACTGGTGCATTTCATAATGACCATAACGAGTTCTGAAAGTAGTTTTTGAGATGTCTTCCTATCAAACTCCCAGTTGATGGTAGCCAGACCTCAAATCAATCTTAGAATAATATCTTGACCCCTGAAGTTGATCAAACAGATCATCAATACGGAGCAAAGGGTATCGATTCTTGACTGTAACTTTGTTCAATTCTCTATAGTCGATACACATCTGGAAGGTGCCATTCTTTTTCTTAACAAAGAGAACATGAGCTCCTTATAGTGATGACCTTGGTTGGATAAAACCTTTATCAAACAGCTCTTGAAGTTGTGCCAACAATTCATGCAGTTCGTTCGGTGCTAAACTATAAGGTGCTCTCACGATTGGAGCTTCTCCGGTAGTGAAATTGATCTGAAATTCAACTTGACAATAAGGTGGTAGTTAAGGTAAATTCTTTGGAAACACCTTTGTGAAATCATGAACTAGCAGAATATCCTCTATCTTTTTTTATTCTTGCTGCTTGTCAGTCAGAAGGGGTAATATGGTTAGCGAATCTTTGTGTAGCCACTTCTTTGCTTTCATAAACGATATGATGCTTACCACTACACATTTTTCTCACCATTCACCGAAAGAATTCTCTACCAGAGAGGGGATATGAATGATTTTCCCACGACAGATAACTTTCACTTGCTTCTCGAACATCCAATCCATGCCCACGACCATGTCGAAACTTCTAAGCGTAATAAGCATAAGATCAATGTCAAACATATGTCCAACCAGTTCAATCTTACGACCCTTAAGTATATGCGTAATGTGAATCTGCTTACCATTAGCTACTTCTACTGCGTACTTGGATCCCAACATAAAAAGGCATATCACTTAAGAGACTACTAAACTTAGTAGAGATAGAATTTCTATCAGCTCTGGCACCAAACAAAATAGTAGGATAACGACTATTAATAAAAAATTTACCATTAGTTGTAGTAGGGTTGTTTAGAGCCTCACCTGAACCCATGACAAATGCTCTTCCCTTAGCTCCAGCATTATGGCCACCATTGTTGTCACCATTGCCATTGTTGTTATTATTGTTTCCATCATTTCTAGCACCATCTTCTAGGTTCTCCTTTTGGTCACATCCAGAAAATGATCCGAGATTCATTAAGTATCTTAGAAGTTTGTTTCATTAGATCCCGATTCCATAATAGTTCAATAGCCATTTGAATTTCGAGGGTCACAACTAGGATTCACCTAGGTAGTATCCTTCTCATTCTTGATTGTCTAAGAGTTCTTGTTTTCTCGTGTTCTAGTTGGTAAGAGGATTGGCTAATAAATTATTAAAAATAATCTTTATTTCTCTAGGTTATTTATAAAAAGAAAATCTCCCCCCATTATTAAATCAATTTTGTTTTGTCCTTCCCGAGTATAGTTTATTTTATAATACTTTCTCTAGGGTTTGATTCTAGTCTTCCTTAGTCTTGTCTACATTTGATTAGGTTCACTTGCCTATCTAGTGGTCTAGGTGTAGGTTGTCTTGGGTTAAATTTGGGTTTCTAGATTGAGTCTAATTTAGGTTGTTTTGATTAGACCACTTTATGAGCACTTGTCGAGAAGTTCTATAATGGTCTCACCTATGCAACTCAACTCATGTTCATTACTGTTGTGGGTGGACACATTATAGAGAAGAAGACTATAGAAGAGTGTGAGGAGATATTTGAGAGTTTTGCTATAGCTGAGCAGCAGTATCCACAAACTAGGAATTCCATTCCTAGTACTAGCACCCTAGCTTCCTCTTCGAGGGGTGCACATCACGTCACAAGTGATACTAGTGTGGCTGCTGCTTTAGAAGCTATGCAACGTGAAATTCGAGATCTGTAAGTAAGTCATAATAACTGTGAGGTTTGTAAAGGTGGCCATGATATGAGGGAGTGTTCAGTTATGAGTCAGGAGCAAGTAGATTTCGTGAGTGGTCAGGTAGGGGGTTTGAGTGGTGTGTTTTCTGGTTCGTATAATCAAGGTTAGAGAGGTCACCCTAACTTTAGTCGGAGATCTGGGGGAAACCTACCTGGTTTTCACAAGAGGAAAAATCAGCTGAGGGGAGGAGATGCAGGCCCTAGTTCAGGTGCTAGTGGGGGTATAGACAAGGAGTTGAAGGACGTACTCACTACCCAGACTCAGCTACTCACTCAACTTATCAATAAAGATCAAGAAACCCAGAAAAGGTTACGTGAGCATGATGTTTTGCTGAAGAGTTAGCAATCTGCTTTCTTAGACTTGTAGTGTTCCATAGGTGAGATAGCTAAGAAATTAGAACACTGACCAGTAGGTTCCTTCTCAGGAAGAACTCTCCCGGATCTCAATGCAACTGCAACAGTAGTGATGACACAAAGTGGTAGAGGAGGCAAACAGGAGAAGCCCGTGACATGAGAAGAAGAGGAACTGGATGAGGAGATTCAGATGGAGACTCTGGGAGGGGCGGAACAGAGGCTAGACCTAACAATTACCGCGTCGAGAAGTGAGTCTCCACAGGAGGAGGTAGTGGAGAAGATGAAGGTTGAAGTAAAGAAGACAGATCCCGAGATAGATTTGAGCCGAGTTCCATATCCTGCTCGTATGATGAAGTAGAAGTTCGCTAAGGATTATGGACATTTTGTAGATTTGTTTAAACAACTCAAAATCAATCTTCCATTCGTTGAAGCACTCCAGCATATGCCTAAATATGACAAGTTTCTTAAGCTTGTTCTTTCTAACAAGGAGAAGCTGGAAGACTTTTCTGTTATTACTTTGAGTAAGCATTGTTCTGCGGTACTCCAGAGTAAACTACCGGAGAAATTAGTAGATCCAGGTATTTTCACTATCCCGTGTTTGTTTGGTAGTTCTAATGTGAACCACACGTCGATTGATCTTAGTGCTAACATAAATTTGATGCCTTATTTGATTTACAAAAAGCTAGACCTTGGAGATCCGACTCCAACACGTATGACCGTATCTTTAGCTGACTGATCGGTCAAATTTCCACAGGGCATTATAGAGAACTTGTTGGTGAAAGTAGAATAATTTATGTTCCTTGTGGATTTTGTCATCCCTAACATGGAAGCTGCCGATAGAGTCCCTCTTATTTTGGGATGCCCCTTCTTACGCACAACTAAGGCATTGATTGATGTCCATGAAGGTAAGATCACACTTCGTGTGGGGTGGAAACCATCACTTTTGATGTCTCTAAGGTGATGAACCATTTAGGTAGTGAAGACGATTCATTCTATTTTCTTGATGCATTCTTCTCACATGGATTGGTGCTTGGACTACATTAGTGGAGCAGATCTGAGGCCCACATCTGACCTCGATGAGAAGAACTACAAAGTTAAGATAGAGGGAGATCCCGATCCTAGTCTTAACTATCTGGTCACTTAGCTTACTCAGGATCCAGAGGTGTTTTCTGTAGGAGATGTTACTGAGGAGGGGAGGAGGCCTTCAGTAGAAACATCCCCATCCTTGAACTTGAAGGAGTTACCATCACATCTTGAATATGTATTTATATATGGTGACTCAGGTTTTCCTATCATCATATCTTCATATTTGATGGAGGAGAAGAAAAGAAGGTTGATTGAAGTGCTCAAGGAGCACAAGCAGGCGATTGCATTGAACCTTACTGATATTAAGGGCATCAGCTCCTCCTTTTGCACACATAAGATACTCATGGAGAATGAGTATAAGCTTGTTATTCAGAGACAGATGAGGCTCAACCCTAACATGACAGAAGTGGTGAAAGAGGAGGTTCTCAAGCTCCTTTATGTAGGATTGACATATCCTATTTTTGATTCCATTTAGGTGAGTCTGGTTCAGGTCGTCCTAAAGAAAGGAGATGACAGAAATCATGACTGATAAGAATGAGTTAATCCCCTCAAGAACAATCACCGGATGGAGAGTTTGCATTGATTATAGAAAGCTAAATGAAGCGACTTGGAATGACCACCTCCCCCTTCTATTCATTGATCAGATGTTAGAACATCTATCTGGGTTGTAGTTTTACTGTGTCCTAGATGGGTTCTCTGGTTACTTCTAGATTCCCATTGCAACAAAGAATCAGGAGAAAACCACTTTTACATGCACACATGGACTTTTGCATACCGCCGTATGCCGTTTGGGTTGTGTAATGCTCCAACCACTTTTCAGATATGTATGGTAGGTATCTTGCAAGACATGATATAGTAATCCATGGAGGTGTTTATGGATGATTTCTTTATGTTCGGGAGCTTATTTGATTATTGCTTAGAGAATTTAGAGAGGATGTTAAAGAGATGTGTAGAGAAAAACTTAATGTTCAATTAGGAGAAGTGTCACTTTATGGTGACTAAGGGGATTGTTCTTGGGCACAAGATGTCACGTGAGGGTATCGAGGTGGATAGGGCTAAGATAGAGACCATCAATAGACTCCCTCCACCAACCAATATGAAATCCATTTGTAATTTTTTAGGTCACGTGGGATTTTATCAGAGGTTCATTTACGATTTCTCCAAAATCACCCGACCCATGACCCGCCTTCTTGAGAAGGATGTTCCATTTGTCTTTTACAAGGAATGTCTTAAGACGTTTGAGTTTCTCAAGGAGCAGCTTACGAGCGCCCCTATTATTGCGGGCCCCAACTAGAGTTTACCCTTCGAGGTGATGTGTGATGTTAGTGACTATGCAGTTGGAGCCGTCCTAGGATAGACGAAGGATAAATACTTCCATCCTATCTATTACGCGAGTAAAAAACTAATTAAAGCTCAGGAGAATTATTCGACTACCGAGAAGGAGCTTCTAGCAGTTGTCTTCGAATTTGACAAGTTTTAATCCTATCTCGTGCTTTCTAAGACCATTGTGTATACTAACCATGCAGCTTTGCGCTATCGTTTCGCAAAGAAAGATGCCAATCCTTAGTTTATACGATGGATCTTACTTCTTTCTGAGTTTGACATCAAGATTAAGGACAACAAGGGAGCTGAGAATGTAGCAGTGGATCACCTCTCAAGAATAGAGGATCAGAATAGAATGAAGATACGGGAGGAGGCCATTAGGGACAGATTCCCCCATAACGTCTTGAAGTACAAGAGAGAAGAGAAGGAAGGTATGTCATGGTTTTCTGATTTGGCGAATTTCTTAGCTGATGGTGTAGGGATTGGAGGAATGACATCTTAGCAGCAAAAGAAGTTCTTTTCATATGCTAAGCACTACATATGGAATGCATCTTACTTATTTCATGTGAGTGCTGATAGGTTATTGAGGAGGTGCGTGAGTAGAGAGGAAGGATTGGAGATCCTTAAGCATTGTCATAAGAGTTTGACATGAGGTCATTATGGGCCATCATACATAACAAAGAAGGTGTCAGATTGTGGGTTTTATTGACCAAAAATGTTTAAGGATAAGAGTGAGTTAGTAAAGAGTTATGATGCATGTCAGCAGTCCAACAACATTTTTGTAAGGCCCCGTTTCTGGACACCTCACAGTTGGTCATTCATCGCAAATAAATCGCACATTTATTTAAAATATTGCAGCGGAATCATTTAACTAAAATCATTTCATATATTAATAACTGCTTTTGCAAAATAATACAACATCGTTACAAAATATCATTCATTGCATTACATCATAAAAGCGTCATTCTACATAAAATGGATGCCATCCAAAATAATCCAAGTAACTGCCCCATGCCATTCTCAGCAACTTTTACCTGCCAACTAGAAAATACATAAAAGTCAACGTTGCTGAGTGAGTTCTAGTTTTATAAAATATATATTACCTTTCGCTCGTTAAAACATTTTCTTTACTATCGCACATGATCACACATCGTTCATTTCGTTCTTATTGCACATTTCATTCTTATCGCACGTTTCATTCATTTCGTTCATAACGCACATTTTATAAGTTTCGCACTTTTCGCACTTTTATTATCATCATTCACTGAATCTAGATCCTGTCAAGCTTTACCCTCTTCATGGAACACAACCACGATTTCTGAGGTCGAATGACAAGGATCCCATATCGCACGTATGGAACAGTCACTAATACTGACTCCCCTGTTTGGGTGAACTCTCATGAGGTAGCCAAGATTGCACGCTACATAACACACAGTTAATACCACATCGCACGTATGGAGTAGCCACCAAGACTGACTCCCACTGTGTGTGAACCCTCATGAGTTAGCCAAAATCGCACGCTATTCCACACACAGTTGTTCTAACAACTCATATGGAGTTGTGAACCTCTTTCCATTTTGCTTGCAAGGCTTTCATTCGTTCATTAAGTTCCACTTCTCATTATCTTATTTTTTTCACTTCGTTAAGATAATAATTTACGTATATTAACATATTCGCACTACATGAAGCCACGTAAATAATACGTATAAAGGAACAAAACTTATATCACACATCATCATGCATCATCACACATCATCATCTAGTCAACACACATCATCTTCTAATCATCACACATTATCATCTAGTCATCACACATCATCATCTAGCACCCCTATCTAATCACACATCATCCATCACTAAAAGTCAACTTACATCACCCCCGGGAACATCCTAAGTCAAGCCTACACTTTACATTTTTCCCAAAATTCAGAAAATAAATTCTTGGTCTTAGGCGCATAAGCACTATGCAGGCGCATGAGCACTATACAGGCGCATGAGCACTATGCAAGCGCATGGCTTTCTGGGCACATGGGAACACTTAGGCGTATGGGGAACTTTTAGGCGCATGGGCCCTGTTTGGGCGGATGGCCAACACATGGTCATTTCAGGCGACATTGTAGGCGTATGGGCACCATGCAGGCGCATGAGTGCTTAGGACCATGGATACTATTTGGGCGCATGGGGTTTGGGCGCATGGGGGACACTTGAGCAATTTTGACCGTTAGGCGCATGGGCCAATATCAGGCGCATGGGCAGCCAACTCATACTATCAATTATCATAATCAGTTCCAATTCATCAATTCATCATGTTCTAAGCTCATCTCTAACATTCTAAGCATCATAACATGAACATAGCCATAAATCAAACCCAAACATACACCCACCTACATACACATTCGCACATACATACGGGTATACACACCCATTTTATAAAAACATACTTACATGCATTTTCAGCCCCAAAATCAGTTAAAACATTAAAAAAACAGGTCCTAGAACTCACCTTTAGCAACTATCAGGAAAGACTTCTTCAAACCTGAATGTAAAAGGAGTTCAAACACCTAAAAACCTACCAAAAACACACAACCCGAACATACAAACATGTATAAGCATGTAGCCGAGACTAAAACCCAATAAGAAA
Organism: Flaveria floridana; assembly: GCA_018326465.1. Classification (NCBI taxonomy): domain Eukaryota; kingdom Viridiplantae; phylum Streptophyta; class Magnoliopsida; order Asterales; family Asteraceae; genus Flaveria; species Flaveria floridana. The sequence goes on along the minus strand of BJCO01744353.1, from coordinate 15,448 downwards.
ACTTAAAACTTCGAATTCTTACCTTGAATTCAGCCTTCTTCTTGATCTTTCTTCAAAACCCGAAAGCTCCTAGGCTTTCTCTCTCTAAAACAGGTTGAAAAAAAGAGTGCAAAATATTATGGGCGGCCATACCGCCTTTATACACCAACTTTTGATACTTTTGTCCTTCTGACACTTTTAACCCCTCAACTTTGGGTTAAATTATATTTCTTTCTTTTATTTACGTTTATTATTTCTTTCTCGTCTATTAAAAATATCTCGGTGTTACAAGTCCCCCCCCTATATAGGTTTCGTCTCCGAAACCCATTATTCCTCAAACAGATGAGGGTAATGCTTCCTCATCTCTTCTTCAGTTTCCCACGTAGACTCGGATCCCTTCCCATGCTTCAACTGTACATGCATAAGGGGAACCACTTTATTCCTTAACCTTTTCTCCTTACGATCAATGATCGCCACTAGTTGCTCCACATAGTTGAGCCGTTCATCAACTTCAATATTTTCCAGTGGTACAACCATATCCTTGTCTACCAAACACTTCCGCTGATGATATACATGGAATGTCGTGTGAATTCCACTTAACTCACCAGGTAGTTCCAACCTATAGGCCACCTCTCCTACTCGAGCAATGATTCGGAAAGGCCCTATGTACCTCGGGCTCAACTTGCCCTGCTTTCTGAACAGAATGATTCCCTTCCGAGGTGAGACCTTCAACATGACTCTATCTCCACCTTGAACTCAATCGGTCTACATCTCTTATCGGCGTACGACTTTTGTCTATCTTAAGCTGCCTTCATAAAGGTTTTGATCTTTTCTAACTTCTCAGTCATAGCCTCGATCACATCGACACCTCCTAATTCCTTCTGACCAATATCACCCTAACAAACGGGTGTTCTACATCTTCTACCATATATCATCTCATAAGGGGGCATACCAATACTGGCATGGTAACTGTTGTTGTATGAGAATTCAACTAACGGTAAGTGGTCATCCCAACTTCCTCTAAAGTCAATGACATATGCCCGAAGTATATCCTCGAGTGTCTGGATTGTTCTCTCAGACTGCCGTCCGTCTGATGATGATAAGTCGTGCTAATATGTAGCCTCGTCCCCATCGTATCATGGAATCTCTTCTAAAACTTAGATATAAACCGAGTGTCATGATCAGATACAATAGACACCGGTACGCCATGACGAGCTACAATCTCCTTGATGAATAAATCCACTAATCTCTCGGAGGAATACGTCTCTCAGATCGGTAGGAAATGAGCACTCTTCGTCAAACGATCAACTATCACCCATATGGTATCATACCCTCTCAGGGTACGCGGTAACTTCGTAATAAAGTCCATGATGATGTGCTCCCACTTCCACTCGGGTATATCCTATGGTTGGATCTTTCCGTATGGCTTCTGATGCTCCGGCTTCACTTGTAAACAAGTAAGACACTTACTCACATATTCTGCTACGTCATGCTTCATACCCGACAACCAATAATCCTTCTTCATATCATGGTACATCTTATTAGCACCGGGATGAATGGAGTATCAAGTCTTATGAGCCTCATCCATGATCTTTCCACGTAAGTCCCCATAACGAGGAATCCACATCCGTCCAGATCGGGATCTAACACCAAGAGTGTTCTCACCCAATTCCACGACTAGACCTTTCATCCTTTCAAAGTTAAACAATCTTCTTTCAAAGCCTCGTCTTTAAATTCCTTGACCTGCATCATCACGTCAGAGGTCATAATCAACTGATATGCCTTCACCCGAATTAGCTCGTGTCTTTCCTTTTGGCTAAGAGTGTCGGCCACAACGTTAGCCTTGCCCGGATGGTAGTGGATATCACAATCATAATCCTAGATCAACTCTAACCACCTCCTTTTCCTCATATTAAGATCCTTCTGCTCAAAGAAGTACTTTAAGCTCTTATGGTCGGTGAAGATTGTGCACTTCGTCCTGTATAAGTAGTGCCTCCAAATCTTCAATGCGAAAACCACAACAGCTAGTTCTAGATCGTGTGTGGGATAGTTGACTTTGTGGGTTTTCAGCTGTCAGGATGCATAGGCTATTACGCTTCCTCGTTGCATCAACACGCAACCTAGCACAGAATAAGACGGATCCGAATATACCACTAAGTCTTCATTCCCTTCGGGTAATGTCAAGACAGGAGCTTGTGTTAATCTCGCCTTTAACTCCTCAAAAGCATCCTCCTTTTCCCGACCCCATGTGAACTTCACATCCTTGTGAGTCAATTTGGTCAAAGGTGAGGCTATCTTAGAAAAATCTTGAATAAATCTCCTGTAGTAGTCTACCAATCCTAAGAAGCTACGAATCTTGGATGGCGTATTTGGATACTTCCATTGCATCACGGCCTCAACCTTTGCTGTGTCCACCATGATTCCCTTAGCATTTACCACATGACCTAGAAATTGCACCTCGTGAAACCAAAAAGCACACTTAGAGAACTTGGCATACAACTTCTCTTTTCTTAACATCTCCAACACCTCCCGAATGTGACCGACATGCTCCTCTTCGCTCTTCGAATAAATCAGGATATCATCAATAAACACATTCACTGATTTATCCAACATCGGCCGACACACTCGATTCATCAAGTCCATAAAAGCAGCTGGCGCGTTAGTTAAACCGAAAGACATAACAAGAAACTCATAGTGTCCGTAATGCGTGCGAAAAGCTATTTTAGGAATGTATTGCTCCTTCACCGTCAACTGATGGTAGCCAGATCAAAGATCTATCCTCTAGAACCAACTGGCACCTTGGAGCTGATCAAAGAAGTCGTTAATCCTTGATAATGGATACCGATTCTTCACTGTCAACTTGTTCAATTCACGGTAGTTAATACACATCCTCATACTACTGTCCTTCTTCTTCACGAATAAGACCGGAGCACCTCAAGGAGAGATACTCGGTCTAATGAACCCCTTATTGAGCAACTCCTGCAGTTGCTCCGTCAATTCCTTCATCTCAGTTGGAGCCAACCAATATGGTGCCTTAGCTACCGGCTGAGCACCGGGTACCAAGTCCATTTGAAATTCGATTTCACGATCCTGTGGCACACCTGATAAGTCCTCTGGGAACATATCAGGAAAGTCAGAAACCACTGGTACATCGGACAATTATGGTGCTGACGAGTCCACATCTTTTATGTAGGCCAGATAGGAACTACATCCCCGTCTCATGCATTTTCCCGCCACCGCTATCGAAATCACTTTCGGAATCATCGTAACTCGATCACCGTATATTGTCACAGAACTCCCATCAGGTGCTGTCAGTCTAATCATCTTCTTGCGACACACAATGTTCGCCTTGTAGTCCGCTAACCAATCCATGCCTAGAACTACATCAAACCCACCTAAGGTCATCATAAACAGTCTAGCAGGAAACTTATAACCTTCTAGTTCTATATCATAACCATCAATCAAGTCAGAAATCCTGGTAGACTTACTATGGCAGTTTCTACATCAAAGGGCTCATCAATAGATCTACTACTAACAGGCAAATTAGCACAAAAAACAACAAAAATAAAACTCCTACTAGCACTAGAATCGAATAACAACAAACTAAGAGTTTGGTTTACTAGAAACGTACCTGACACCACATCTGGGTCCGTCCTAGCCTCCTCCCTAGTCATTGTGAATGCCCTGGCGCTTTCCCTTTGCCCTTTAGTTCCGGTCTTCTCCCCTGCTCCGCAACTCTCCGCCCTTTGCTTCTTGCAATCCCGGCTTATGTGACCCTATTCATTGCAGTTATAACACCTTATAACCCCACACTCTTTTGCCACATGACCGGGCTTCCCACATTTGAAACACATGTTCCATCCTAACTTAAACACTCCCGAATGTTCCTTCCCGCGTTTACCGTATCTCTTTGACCCCGCACCGGGTGTGACCACACGTCGGTCATCCACCCTCACAACCTTATTGTTTGGAGCAGCTCCGCCACGTCTAAACCGTTTCCTATTCTAATTCCGGTCACTACTACCTTTCCTGCTCACCTCAGCTATCACCGCCTCTCACTCATCATAAAGTCTTCTGGCCAAATCAACTACTGACCTGAACGTACCCGGCCGGGCGACAATCATGTGCCTGTGGATATCCACCGACAAACCCTGAACATACCTCTTAATCTTTCGTCACACATGTGTCACCTGATCCGACACCAGTCGTGCCATCTCGTTGAATTTGGTGGTGTACTGTTGGTGTTTCATGGTTCCCGCTTCCAACTGCAAGAACTCCCTCTCAACCTTGTCAAGTTCCCTGTGAGGACAAAATTCCTTGATCAACAACTTCTTCAACTCACTCCACCTCATTCTTCCAGTCGTTCTACTACCCTCACAAATCTGAGTCCACAAACGAGTAGGCAGCAAACTTAACCTTCTGATCCTCCCAGCACTCATTGATGTTAAGCACAACCTCCATTTCTCTCACCCATCGGTGGGCAGCAGCAGCAGTCCCATTACCATCAAAGGTAGGGGGCTTGCAACTTTGAAATTCCCCATAGTTACAGCCTCGTGATGCCTCAGGCACAGGCTCTTCTTCCTCCTCCTTGTGAGTAGGGACAACCGTCTCAGTCTCCGGTTGCTCTCCCCCTCCTGAGGACCTGTTCCTCTCCTTCCTTTCTCCTTCCCTTACAGCCTTTATTACTTCCGTCAACATGGACGGTAAGATTGTCTGCATGACCTGGTGAACCTACTCCACCACAGCCTCCTTCACTGAGGCCCTCAAATTAGCACTCTTCATGAGCCACTTCTTCAGCTCTAGGCCTTCCTCTCGTGACCCGTGGTCCAACACCACGTCTACCACGACCTCCACCTTGAGAAGCCTTCAAAGATCTACCACCAGCCATCCTCTACTCATTATAAGATTCAAACACTAACACGGTCATTCAAGGGAATAGCTCTGTCTATATCAAGTATAGTAAGTCCCTAATTACAGTGGCCAGTTGTGATTAGTCACTTATTTTACTCTTCATACCCCAAACAGTTCCTATCCTAACTACATCAGTATCTAAATCTACAAATAGCAAACAGATCAAATAACATGCGCACATAATACCGGTTAAGATTTAAGAAAATACCTGATGGCACGTAGCTACTCAAACTGGCATCCCTTCCCTTTGTCCCATTCTCAATTTAAGTTTAGGTTTCTTTTGAAAATATTTACCCATTTCACTTAAACTTTGGCTCCGATACCAACTTGTAAGACCCCATTTCCGAGAACCTCACAGTTGGTCATTCATCGCACATAAATTACACATTTATTTAAAACATTGCAGCGGAATCATTTAACTAAAATCATTTCATATACTAATAATTGCTTTTGCAAAATAATACAACATCGTTACAAAATATCATTCATTGCATTACATTACAAAAGCATCATTTTACATAAAATGGATATCATTTTACAAAAAATGGCACGCTGCCCCATACCATCCTCAGCAACTTTTACCTACCAACTGGAAAATACATAAAAGTCAGCGTTGCTGAGTGAGTTCTAGTTTTATAAACTATATATATTACCTTTCGCTCGTTAAAACATTTTCTTTACTATCGCACATGATCACACATCGTTCATTTCATTCTTATTGCATATTTCATCCATTTCGTTCATATCGCACACTTTATTCGTTTCGCACTTTTCGCACTTTTATTATTATCTTTCACTGAATCTAGATCCTGTCAAGCTTTACCCTCTTCATGGCACGCAACCATGATTTCAGAGTTCGAATGACAAGGATCCCATATCGCACGTATGGAACAGTCACTAAGACTGACTCCCCTGTGTGGGTGAACTCTCATGAGGTAGCCAAGATCGCACGCTACATAACAAACAGTTAATACCACATCACACGTATGGAGCAACCACCTAGACTAACTCCCACTATGTGTGAACCCTCATGAGTTAGCCAAAATCGCACGCTTGCCCACACAGTTGTTCTAACAACTCATATGGAGTTGTGAACCTCTTTCCATTTTGCTTGCAAGGCTTTCATTCGTTCATTAAGTTCCACTTCTCATTATCTTATTTCTTTCACTTTGTTAAGATAATACTTTACGTATATTAACATAATCGCACTACATGAAGCCACGTAAATAATACGTATCAAGGAACAAAACTTACATCACACATCATCACACATCATCATGCATCATCACACATCATCATGCATCATCACACATCATCACACATCATCATCTAGGCAACACACATTATCATCTAATCATCACACATTATCATCTAGTCATCATAAATCATCATCTAGCACCCCTATCTAATCACACATCATCCATCACTAAAAGTCAACTTACATCACCCCCGGGAACATCCTAAGTCAAGCCTACAGTTTACATTTTTCCCAAAATTTAGAAAATAAATTCTAAGTCTTAGGCGCATAAGCACTATGCAGGCGCATGAGCAATATACAGGTGCATGAGCACTATGTAGGCACATGGCTTTCTGGGCGCATGGGAACACTTAGGCGCATGGGGAACTTTTAGGCGCATGGGCCCTGTTTGGGCGCATGGCCAACACTTGGTCATTTCGGGCAACATTGTAGGCGTAAGGGCACCATGCAGGCGCATGAGTGCTTAGGAGCATGGATACTATTTGGGCGCATGGGGTTTAGGCGCATGCGGGACACTTGAGCAATTTTGACCGTTGGGCACACGGGCCAATATCAGGCGCATGGGCAGCCAACTCATATTATCAATTATCATAATTAGTCCCAACTCATCAATTCATCATGTTCTAAGCTCATCTCTAATATTCTAAGCATCATAACATGAAAATAACCATAAATCAAACCCAAACATACACCCACCCACATACACATTCGCACATACATACGGGTATACACACCCATTTAAAAAAAACATACTTACATGCATTTTCAGCCCCAAAATCAGTTAAAACATTAAAAAAACGGTTCCTAGAACTCACCTTTAACAACTTATGGGCGGCCATACCACCTTTATACACCAACTTTTGATACTTTTGTCCTTTTGACACTTTTAACCCCTCAACTTTGGGTTAAATTATATTTCCTTCTTTTATTTACGCTTATTATTTCTTTCTCCTCTATTAAAAATATCCGGATGTTAGAATTTTTAAGCGTAATGAGATTCCCCAAAACCCGACTCTGATAATAGATGTTTTTGATGTTTGGGGTATAGATTTTATGGGCCCGTTTCTCGTGTCTAGAGGAAATAGATACATTCTTGTGGCTATAGATTATTTGTCCAAGTGGGTTGAGGCTCAGGCCTTGCCCTACTAACAATGCTAGAGTGGTCCAATTATTTCTAAGGAAGTTAATTGGTCGGTTTGGTACCGCTAGGGCATTGATTAGCGATAGAGGAACACATGTTTGTAACACCCAAATGGAGAAGGTTTTAACATGTTATGGAGTTACATATAGATTATCCACCGCCTATCATCCCCAAACTAGTGGTCAAGTAAAAAATGAAAATAGGGGATTAAAAGGATTTTAGAAAAAAACGATCGGGATAAATCTTAAGGATTAGGTGGATTTACTAGATGATGCACTATGGGCCTTTAAAACAGTGTTCAAAACACCTATAAGGACCACACCTTTTAGGATAGTTTATGGTAAGACATGTCATTTACCGGTAGAGTTAGAGCATAGAGCATTTTGGGCACTTAAAACAATTAACCTTGATTTATCTAAGGCAGATAAGAATCAATATCTCTAGTTAAGTGAGTTAGAGGAACTTAGAGATAAGGGATATAATAGATCTTGGAGTTATAAGGAGAGAACAAAGTCCTTACATGATAGGAAGTTGACAGAGGTGAAAGAGTTCAAGTGTGGGGATAGAGTATTTTTATATAATTCAAGATCGAAACTATTACCAGGAAAGCTTAAATATAGGTGGAGAGGACCATTTACAGTGAACGAAGTATTTCCATATGGGGTAATTGAAATTCAAGACGATTCAAGTAGTTCATGGAAAGTGAATGGACACCGATTGAAACATTAGATATGAGAGTCCATGGAGAACGAGAGCGAGGAGGATGTAGCCCTCCTTGATGTTCCTATGGTTTGAGAAGTGAGAGGTTGCTTTCGGGTTGCTTCACGAATGTAGAGTTTGTAAAAGTTTCGTGTTCATTTGTTTTTAGTTTAACTGTGTGTTCATTGTTGTCTTTCTTGTGTTTTTGGGTGTTATGCTTGGTATTGTTTGTGTTTTGTAGGAATTCATACCAGTTTGAAGAGGGGATCGAGAAGTAGTGAAGTTACAGGTTTGTCTATAATCAAAACAAGAATTGGAACAATTTTTTTAAGAGGTGATTAATGGTGAAAAGTTAAGACTTGAAAATATTTCTACGTAAAAATCCATAAAATTTCTAGAAAAAGTTAACCTACACGATACGCATAGATGGGTGACACCACCTGCGCACATAGCGTAGATGGAAGTCAAACGATCAACATCACAGTCTTTGCGGTTCACGCAGAAGAAGGCTTGACCTGCGCGTATCGCGTAGGGTTCAATATCGGTAAAAAATACAGTAACTTTCAACCACAACCACAAAACATGATCTCTTTTTCCAAGCCCCTCTTCCCCATAATTGACCCCCACCACCATTCTTCTCCCTTTCACCATCACCAAACCATCACCATCCACCACCAATAACAACAACCATTCACCTTCGTTAAACTGCTACCAACTACCACCAATCGGCCACCACCAACCATCCCTTTTAGCCTTTTCTCAATCCCTTTTCACCAACCACCCCTTTCTCAACCCCTTTCTAGCAATTTCCACTCATCCCTTCCATGACCATCCATAACTAGAAGATTTAAAACTAGGTTTTCAACCCCTTTCTTGTGTTGTTTAATTCTTAGTTTGTTTGGGTTATTATTTGGTTTCTCACTAGTTGAACCCGGTTAATTGTTGACATTGCTTGAAATTGATTAAAATTGAAGTTGAATTTAAAAATACTTGTTGGATTAGATTGGGATTTCATGAAAAATTAAGTGTGGGTAAGGCTGGTAGAAGATGATTATGTCCGGTTTGAACTTAATTTCAAATATTATTCATGTAAAATTGAGAAATGGACATTATGGATGACATTGGTTTTTTTATAGTAATTTAGGCATGGGTGTGGGTTGACATATGCTGATTATGTTTGATTAGTGCTAAATTGTTTAAATTTTGTTACTTTAAGACAACTTGTTTTGACACATGGTTGGATAGATAACTAATTTGGAAGTAACTTGGGTTGTAATTTGTGGTTAATTATGATAAAATCTGCTAACTTTTAACATACAAATGGTGTGGAAACTTAAGTATGGGTATTCTAAATGTGATGCTATCGGGTTCAAATTTATTGAGGTTTTATTTAGGGTTTAGGTGTTTGCCTAAATCAGATTTTTCCAGCTTGTACTCAATTTTCTATTCAGGTAGGAGAAATTTTATTTACATTTTTTTTATTTTCTTGGTAATTTATGTTGCTTAGGCTTTGTATTTGTTTGACTTTTCTTTGTTTAGTATTTTTATTTCCTTTTAATTTGTTTTGTTCCAACGACTGCAAAAGAATGCTATACAGTCGTTGGATTTTGCATAACATCTCTGCTAACTAATGAATGTTTTTCAATTCTCAGATATGGATAGAGGTGCAAGTTTCTCATGATTAGGGAAACGCAGAGCTAGGGGAGCTATTGAGGACAAACTACATGCTAATGTTATTACCAGGATCATTAGATATAATGCACCTTATGTGATCCTGGACCTGGATGATCAACCTATTCCAGAAGACGAGAGGGATTTGATTAGTCACACTTTCCTCAGATTTTCTCTAGGAATTGAGGAATATGAGAAATGTATTAAGTTTGTAGAAATGGAATTATTAAGACGTAGGATAATTGATTGGAACTTGATGAACCAGTTGAATGCAACTCAAACAATCAATCAGTTTTTGAGACCTAAATGGTTAAATACTATTCGGTGTGTTGAGCCATAGTATTTAGAGATGAAAGTGGAGTTCCATTCCACTTTGAAATATAAGACGAGCAGGTACAGTTGGGCCAATGCAGTGTCATTTTCCTTAGGTAGACTAGTATATGAAATGAGTGTTGAATAATTTGGTATGGATGTTGGGTTGTATACTAAGGATGAAATTAGGATGCCAAGTTTTGAGCTGGCTTTGAGGGGTGAAGATAAGAAGGATGTGGAACATACGATTTCCCAATCCGTATTGGGTGATTTGGAGATCGATTAGTGCTGTTCCTTTTTCATCTAATATGGTTGTATCAGCCATCACGGACCTGTTTCTGAAGTACATTCATCGTCTACTCGCGGGGTACTATTGTTGGTAGAAAAGGAAATGACATGATCACGAATGTAGACTTATTTGATTTATATTGTATTATGAATAAAAGAGACATCAATCTAGTGTGTAATCTTCTAACTTCATTCATAAGGGGTAGAAAGGGTGGCCCCACTGCTAGATTAGATCTAGGCCCTTTTGTCACACACATTGCAAATCATTTGCATGTTCTCGATCGTTATCCAGAGCATCATTTAACTAGAGGGCCAGATACAGGTGTCTTTAGATTGCATGAGCTTAGATAGTCAAATATTTTTAAGTGGGATGAACTGATCAGATGGGTTAACGTACGTCTAGGCCTGCACATTCCACCACCAGCGTCTCTACAGCTGTAGATACTATCCAGATGGGTGTACCAACACACAGATAGAGAAACATCAGTTAGCCTCGCCGAAATTCCTCAGCAACAACATCCCTTGAGAGAGTTTACGCCCGCACCGTTTGACCTGTGGGATCTACGAGACAAGTTGTTTACAAGAATGGATGAGCAGGACAAGATGTACCGTAATCAATTTCAAGCACATGATCAGATGATTCAGGGTTGATTTGATCACCAAGATGAGGTTATCAGATACATGATGGAGCAGCAACACATGTCGGTGCCCACATGCTTTACTTACCCCTACTAGGGGTATCCTCCTTACTTTGGAGATTATGGAGGGTTGGGTGATGCTGGTGATGCTGGCAGCGCTGGTGGTGCTGATGATCAGGACGATTAGATGGCCTGAATGGAGCAAGACTCACGTGGATTCTCGCCGCATACATCAGGGAAGTCTATTCCATTTTATCACGCTTTATCTTTATTTGCTTTTTTGTTTTGTTTCTTATTGTTCGTTTGTTTAATTGTTTTGTTGCATAGTCTTTCAAGACACAGTGATGACAATGTGTGTTTTAAGTGTGGGTATGGGGGATTTACGTGTTTGTGTAGGTTATGTGTAGGTTTGAAAAAAAATATGACAAAAAGTTTTCAAAAGAGTTGTGCAAATTGTATGGAAAATGGTAGAAAAATTGGAAAATGGTTTTAAAAAAATGATAATAATAAACAATAATATTTCAAACAAACAGTAATGTGTCACTTAGTAATCAATTGGTGACCCAACTAGTTTTGAGGGTTTCTTTAAGTAATTTAAAATTATCTATTTAAATCAAGGAATCTCATGGGTTATCATCTTAGGGGAAATAGAGATGCCTTAACCAAATAAATTAGGCACCTATGTAAACTTTAGAACTTACACTAGTTAAGAGTGATTGCCATAGAAGGAATTAATAGCATGCCTATTTCTTTTCATGAAAATGAATCCGAAAGAAGTGATGCTCCATAAAATATATTCCATCGAGCATTAGACCAAAAAAAGTAGAAAAAATATATATTAATAAATAAAGTAAGCCAAAAACTTACGTGTTACCCTCAAGGATAGCGACTTGGAGGATACACCCATGGTGAGGTTTTCATTGAAACAAAAAAGAATGCATCGGTCCATGCTCGCTAAGTCATCTAGTATTCATTCACCCTAATATGGCAATGATTCTTAAGTGGGTTAAGTTCCCTAGTTTGCATTGGCAGGAGAAATCTAAAAGGGTTAACTTGTGCCTCGCCAAGTAATTAATTAAACAGGCTAAAATGTAGCTTCCTAAGTGTGAGACCCTGTAGATGAATTGATATCAATCGAACATAAACAGACACAAGAAGAGACCCAATTAGTCAGTGTTGGGGTAAATTGGAAACAATACCGTTACTATGGCCTGTTGCTTGTTTGTGGGAATAATTGGAATGTGTTACTGTGACTGAAAACTTGATTCCTAGTTATGATTCCATTGCATACTTTTTCGAGGACGAAAAAAGTTTAAGTGTGGGTATTTTTGATGTGTTGTAAAACACATCCATTTTAATTCACGTTTCTCGGTCACTTTTAATTAATGTTTAGTTAGATTTATTAATTTTTACTTAGTGTTCATTATTTTGTGTTTTAATAGGTGCTTGGGTGCTTAAAGTAATGAAAACATGTGGGAAATGAAGAAAAGATCCAAACAATGGGGAAAGACCAATATTTAGGAATTTTTCTAAGTGACAAACTCAAAATCTATGCGAAATCCCATCTACATTATACGCATAGTAGGAGGGCCTCTCCTGTGCGTATCGCGTAGATCATAATTTAGGGTTTTGGTACCTTTTTAATCTATGCGATACGCACAGATGGATAGCCTATCCTGCGCGTATCGTATAGATGGTGCTTTTGGGAAAATTTTACAAAGTTGTATTTAAACAACTTTTCTCAACCAAAACAAGAGGTTCGACCACCAACCGTTCCAAAAGCATTCCCAAGGATGAATTAAAGATTTTGAAAGGATTTGAAGCCAAGGATTGAAGAAAGGATCGTAGGAACAATTGCAAACGTTTGATCACGGTTTTTACCTTCGTAACTTTATTTATTTAGACATTATTTTAAATATGTTGATCTTGTTTTTATTGTTTGAGATGATGTTTCTACTGAATATAAGTAGCTAAGATTATAATACTACCTAGGTTGATGATTGGTTTATGTTAACTTAAATGGATTTTGGTTATTGAACGGTTTTTTGGTTAATGCTTATGTAATGATGTTTATTTAATCTATTTGATGAGTTTGAGTGTTTTGGCATAATTATTGATGATTCCTATATTCCATATGTTAGTTGTTGAATGTCTTTCATAGAAACTTGCATATCTAGATCGATTACTTTGTGTTTTTGATTAGTTGATGGTTTGCTAGACGTAGTAACCATAGTAGTTAGGTTGAATTGATTATTAAGCCTTAATGCTCTTCTTAATTTGATTCTGAGTGGTGAGGATTAATCGATTTGTCCTTGTGGTTAGTTGCTTAGATTTAAGCACTTCAAAAGAAGGTTTCTCTAAGCTAGTTAATTGTATTGTTTTTCGTGTCCAATAGATTGTTTAAAGGTTGCCCCTTTCATTATCAATGAATTGTGTTAGTTAGATCGAGAGTTAGCTATCAACCGGGTACATAAGTGTTGTAAAAGAGACTTAGCGGTAATTTGACTAATCGATAGTTTCACTCATCTTCTAGATTCTCCTTTTGGTCACATCCGGAGAATGATCCGGGATCCATTAAGTATCTTAGAAGTTTGTTTCACTAGATCCCGATTCCGTAATAGTTCAATAGCCATTTGAAGTTTGAAGGTCACAACTAGGATTCACCTTGGTAGTATATTTCTCATTCTTGATTGTCTAAGAGTTCTTCTTTTCTCGTGTTCTAGTTGGTAAGTCGATTGCCTAATCAATTAATTAAAAGTAGTCTTTATTTTTCTAGGTTCTTTATAAAAAGAAAATCTTTCCCCCTATTATTAAATCAATTTTGTTTTATTCCTCTCGAGTCTAGTTTATTCTATAATAGTGTCTCTAGGGTTCGATTCTAGTCTTCCTTAGTCTTGTCTACATTCGATTCTTTTCACTTGCCTATCTAATGGTCTAAGTCTAGGTTGTCTTGGGTTAAATTTGGGTTTCTAGATTGAGTCTAATTAGGTTGTTTTGATTAGACCACTTTGTGAGCGTCAAATGTTTTAGCAAATGATGATTACTATTACGAAGTTTTCACAAAATGTAGTTATTTTCGCAAAAATTTCAACCAAATCAACCTTTAGAATTTGAATCACTGTTACGGTCTCAAATCTTCATTTTCCAATATCTAAACTTGAAGATACTGAGGGTAATAACGTATATCATCAGCATCGCATGTACCAAAGCTGATTCCATGTGTTTTCACCCTTGATTTCACCTTCTTCTTCGAAACTGATCCAAAGACGATCACAACCTTCTAGTATTTAATCTCTTCAAGTTTAGTGTCTTAAAACAGATGATCTCGGAATGAAAATCCGCGTATCAAGAGCAACACCTTTATTTGGTGCTAAATGTAAAGTCCTCATATTGATCGAATCCACAAAAAGTATGTTTGATAATCAAATTAAGATAGATGTGTGCGTGTGTGATATCAACGAAGTTTAAACGAAATCGATTGGATATTATTAACTAAACGATTACAATACCAACGAAGTTTATATCTTTTAAGCTCGATCCACCCAAGGTGAGTTCCCCTTTGATGGTCTATCACACAACGCTCTGCTTTCTCACACTCAGAGCACCTTTATAAATAAAATACTCATAATAAAATACAAAGAAAAAACAACTATTTATACATGATGGACTTCATTATAAAACTTTTAAGAGTTTTTGCATGCTTTGAAAACTTACGTAATTATAGATGTTTTTGTTTTCTTGAATTTTTTATTTTCACTCGATATTGTAGTTAATACAACCTAAGGTCTTGTAAAAAGTACAAAGCAATTAGCTCTCCACGAAAACCTTACTATTATCTTTCTTGGATCTAACTTCTTTAGATATTCAACATGTAGATTGCTGATGGCTTCTTTTTATCTTTTATAAACACTAATTTTAGGTTTCTTTATATTAACAAACTACTACCTTTCTCATGTATTTATTACATCAAGCTAGATTAACCACAGATATTCACTTGATTATGATATTTATGCACTTAAGAATCTTTAGTACTAGTCTAAAATTTTAAAAATGGAGACCGAGAGGTTTCATAAAACATATAATCGAATTATTGCATATTCCAATTCATATAAGAACTTTTTCTTTTTGTAATGGGTGCTAATAAATAGACACCCAAAAATTTAAATCGACACCCCCCTATACGCTGCGTATGGGTCCATACGCGGCCCATGCCCGGCGTATAGGTATCGACCATTAATGCGACATTAATGACTGACACCCGACGTCACATCAGTTTACCTATACGGGGCGTATAGGTCCATACGCCACGTATAGGTCGGTGTCAATTTAAAAAAGAATATAATGTATACGCCGCGTATGGATCCATACGCGGCGTATAGATCATCGTCCCGCTATATCTTTCAAACTTTCTCATTTTTACACACACTTCAAAAAAAACTGTCGTATAGCACTATACTACACGTATTGATCTTCGATTTTTTTACATCCAGGTACGTATTATTGTTCATACATCATTATTATGTTAATCGTTCATTGATTTAAACGTTAAAG
>BJCO01744352.1:0-11932 GCA_018326465.1 Flaveria floridana | reverse complement strand
AATGAAGGTTGATTCGTGCGTATGGATGTTGAGTCGTGCGATTGGGTGCTGTGTGGTACGACTGAATGCTGAGTCGCACGAATGAAGGTTCAATCGTACGAATGAAGCTGATTCGTATGAATGAAGGTTGATTCGTGCGGATGGAGTGTTGAGTCGTGCGTGTGGTCCTGCCGTGCGATTGGAGTTGTTGTTGTGTGAGTTTCTTCTTGTGCGTTGTGTGTGTATGTCATGTGATGTAAGGTGACATCGACACGGTTACCGTTGCTAATGACAATATTTAAGTTAACACTATAAAACTTACTAATGTTATTTCAAATCAAATCAATCTTAACATTTTACAATTATCAATAACCGATTTGTAACCACTAATATTTACTAAGTATTTCTCTGATAACAATAAAACTTTTACACAAATATCATCAACATTGACAACGATTTCTAGTACTTTAATCTACATAAGATCTAATACGTATGTCTTCTTGTGTGCGTTACACGCGGCCGACCCAATGCAACCCGAACCGACCGAACGTTATTATTTACTTTATGCATATCATTAATGCTTAACAATAACTGTCAATAGGTGTTTGACCGTTTACTACATACAACATTTGGAAACTTTGATCATTCATACTTACCACCTAACAAGTGAGTTTTGTGGCCCCTTTTTATACTTATACAATTCTTCAATTATTTACAAACATGGGGGAAAAGTATGCTTACCCATTTTTATGTTGTACAACTTACATTCTTGGAATCAACATGTTACTGTTTTGTGAGTACTTATCTGATACATACATGAGTCGCTGTGTGGTACTTTCTTTACAACCATTTAATTCCGGTGTTAGAACCGACAGATAGGTATTGGTAGTACTACTGGGTTGACACCCCCACCTTTGTTGTTGGTATACTAGTTGGTACCAACAGTGGCCAGGAACGGGCCCTTGGGTGAATATATTCCGACAAGATTCCGTGTGTACGTCATTAGGTTTGGTTGTAAAGCTCATGGTTATGTGATTTTTCTTACTTATAAATGTATACATGGTATTCCGCAAAACCATTATGCAGTATCATTTTATTTACTATTTAAACCTGCGAGCTCACCAATAATTTTGTTGACCATTTTGAGCATATCTCTTCAGGTGACAATGTTAATTGAAGATCTAGGTGTGCTGCCTTAGTGGAGACCCTAGGATGCATTTTGAGACTATACAATGCTTGACAAATTCTTTTGAAACATTGTAGTCTGAGTACATACAATTATTATTTTGGATACTTGTTCCTGGGTTGTGGGAATTACATTACAATGTTAATATTTTTGGTTATGTGAATCAAATTATAAGTTTATGCTTATGGCTATGTTGTCGTGAATAATGACTAAACACGACACAAGTCTCCTTTGTGTCGGGTGTCGTCATGACACACTTTATCATCAATTGCATACATTGCATCTCTATGGTTAACAATGTGTTATGACGATCCCTTCTCGTTATATCCCCGTGTCTCCGCTCTCAGCGGGGGTGTGACACACAGTAAGTCAGCATGTATGCAATTTCATTAATTAGGATAGAACCTCATAACTAAACATATAAATGTCACATGTATGTGTATGATCACGTGGCAATAATTCAGTGTTTAATTGACCTAGATGTGCGATTTTACATCATGATAAGTGTAGAACAAGTTCACTTTGTGTATGTTTTGATTCATAGGTGCTTGAGCTTAAAGTAGCTTAATTGGAAGCAAAAGAAGCAAAATATGAAAGTTGAAGGACTTAAGATGTAAATACCAAAAAATGGAAAAAGAGGTCAAAAAAGAGACCCGACATATGATACTCCGGGTTTGGGCATATCATGCTCCGGGAGGTGTATGAGGCGGCGTATTTGTGGGCGTATTTGACGAAAGCAACAAAAAGTTAGGAGTATGGGCGGCGTATCATACGCCAGTGGCGTATGATACGCCGGTAGCCTAACATCATCTGGATTTTTTGGATTTTCAAGTTTATTTTAGCAAAATCAACCCCAATTCGATTTAGAAATTCTTGGAGATGAAAAATAATGAACTTTAGGTGATTTTGGGTGTTCGAAGGCTCCGTAAATCATCCACAAACATTCTTCAATTCAAGATCAAAGGCATAATAAAGATGATGCATGGTTATGCTTTTTGTGATTGCTTTCGGGAGTATGATTCTTGTCAAGTGAGACAATTGGTATGCTTTGATTAGGTTTTTGTATTGAACATTGAATTATTATATGAAATATTATATTTTGATTGATTAAAAAGGTTTGCTTGTAAATAAAATTGTTTGCTTGATTATTAGTTTTTGATTTCCTTGTATCGTGACCTCATTAATAAAAGTAGATAATTTAATATACATAAATTGGTAACATTGTGAATGAATGAATTTTAAAAGCTTGTTCGTTTGTTATCACTTTAATCAAAAGCTAAGTTCTTAATGTATTGTTTCTTACAAACTCTAAATTAAACACATCAGTTGTTGATATTGCAGAATTAAAAACCTGAAAGTGATTGTTTTCTCATTATTTCTAAAATTCATTCCATAGTTTATTGCCTTTTTCACTTGTGTTATTCAATTCATTTAAAGTTTCAATTTTTAATTATAACATTTGTGTCTTTAAGTAATCGAGTCATACATTTAAACACTTTTCACATTTTCCCTGTGGAGATGATCTTACTTACCCTTACGTAATAAAGGTAGATAAAACCGATATATTAACTTGTTTTTGATCGAGTCTGGACAACCGGATCAAAATGGTACCTTTCTCGGGGAATTAGTGCGCAAAATGTTATTTTTTTGTAAATTAATTTTTGTTTTGTTTTCTTCTCTTTTATTTTCTTTTGTTTTGTTGGGTGCTATGCTAGGTGTTTTATGTATTGCATGTTACTCTCAAGAATTTAAACATCATCATGACTCGAGTTATTATTCATGTATCGGTTGTGAAAGTCCAGTTCACAAATAAGATGATTGTCCTGAGTACTTGTAAAAGTACGAGGATGTGAGAAGAAAATGACATATGTTGGATGTTTATTATGATGATGTACCATCATCTTATCCGTAATATTAGACATCTTCTCCATATTATGAAGGATATTATCTATCAAAGGTGAACTACAACTTTGAGAAACATTTATATTACAACAATTATGAAACAGAGACGGTACAAAACTCCAATTCTAAGGAAGATCATAATGACTATCATCAAGAATACTCTTAGGCAACATACATGGATATTAATAGGCATAATCAAGTAGATTCTGATGGATGGTCGAACCACTCAAATACTTCTCAATGTTATAATCAGAATTAATGTCAGTTTCCTTGTCAAAAACAAGAAAATGCTGATATAAAAAATGTTAAGCAATTTCAACATACTCATCTATCCGAGGAGGAGGAAAAGATTGCTCGATTCGAAGTGATGTTGTCCATGATCGATGAAAGTTTATCACAATACCAACTTTTAAATCAACAAAGACTCCACTACCTTAGCAAAAAGTGTGATGTGCTTTCGATGAAAATCCAGATTGAAGAGTCACTAGAAAACAAGGTAATGAAGGAGGTTGTGAATACTAATACTATACTACTTCCCTCAGTTGTAAAAGACTTAGAGATTGAATCCACTATGATAGAGTAAACAGTGGAAGAACTAGTTATGAATCTTTTGAAGTAAGACATAAAACGTCTTAAAAAATCAGAGACTGAGTTAATCAAAGTTCGTCCCGACCCTTCTCCTATACCTATTACTCCAACTTAAAAAGTTAAGGAAGAGGATTAAGGATGAAGAAAAGAAAGGTCACATTGTATGATGTTGGACAAACTATCATAAAGTGACTTCCCAACAACTTGTCTTTTTACATGTCAATCAACGGAAAGCAATTATAGAACCGGTAAATTATCCAGTGTTTGTTGGAAACTCGCCAGGAAAATGTGCACTTCAACCACCTTAGTGGTGACGGGTACAATCCGGTTGAAGACTTTAAACTTAGCGCTAATGGGAGGCAACATGCAAATTTTATGGATGTGTTCACTAGAAACCCTAACGAGACTACAACTCGTCAACTCAGGTCTACCGAGGGGTTAAAGGCTTGTTGCATACACTAAGTGCAACCGTGATTCCTACGAAAGTGAGTTTTATATCTTTTATTAGTTTGTGTGTTTTTGTTTTGTTTTGATAGTCTATCATGAAACGCAAGCACTCAAGTGTGGGGAGGCACAAGTCGGTTGATGAAGGCTTCTGATAATGATTGTGATCAGGTCCATGTGCTCTGTCCACTGCTTTGGTTTTAAACAATATTCTTTTCATGATTTCATTGTTATTGATTGATAATATATCAGAATATGGCACACTAGTTTTCCCTCGTAATGAATAGTTTTCTTTAGCAATAATAGGGATAAAATAAGAATTGACTTCTTTATGTTATGAAAATGCAATTGTGACCATCATATATTAGGGATAATGTATCTCAAGTGTGGGGATGTGGGAAGAATTAAAAAAACTGAACCTTTTTGAAAAATTAAAAATTTTTGAAAAATAAATATTCAAATAAGCTTAATTGTGTATAAGACCCAAAATTTTTCATACATGACTAATTATCACTTGTTTGTGCATGTATAGATCTCTTGACATGGGTGTTTTGAATTGTAGAAAAGTATTCCCATCATGATTTTTTTATAAAATCAAGTAGAATTCTTACAAGGCATAACGAACCGTATGGTAGATGACATACATGCTTCATATTTTTACCCTTTTTCCACCGTTTCCATGAGAGCTTAAGTCTAATTGAGCATTTCATAGCATATTATTATTTGCTTTATATTTTTGCATAATTAGGGAAACCATAATGTTCATTTAAGTTTGAACTTGTGTAATTGATGTGTATCAAGATCATGAACCAATAGGTGCATAAATTCGATAGATGCATTAAGAATGAACCATTTGCTTAAACATTTTTCTTTTGAATCCCATACCTTGATAATCTTCCTTTAGACACCATGTTGAGCCCCAACTTGTCATTTGAATAAGCCAAAACAATAAGCCTATAAAGCCTTAGCTATTTTATGAAATCTCGGGTGATGAAGTCCAATTCATGACATACTTAGAAGGTCGTTTTAGTAATAATTCAATAATAGTATGAGTGGTTATGAATATATGAAAGAAAAAAAGAGATAAAGCTAAATATGAGGTAAAAATGCCCAAAATATGAAGCAACAAAAATAGTGTGAGAACTCGGTGATATTATTGCAATTAGAAGATCAAGATTGATAAATAAGACATCTAGCATGTTTAAATTGGATTTCATTCATCGTTAGGCACTCTAAAATCCCTTTCTATCCCACCTTAACCCTTAACCTAACATTACAACCCGTAAAATACCTCTTTATTTATGTATTATATTGTGTTAATTGATGGCGATATGACTAATATACGAGCTTATTATGAAAATGTACATTCTTGGTTTGAGAGTTCCAGATATACTAGTATATAATCAGTAGTCCACAAAATAAACCGAGATGAGTGTTTAGTATGAGGAATGTGAATGCATGAATGTTTGAAGCAAAAGGTAAGGTTATGCCAACTAAAGATTCTAAGTTAAAACATAAGTGGTATTGCCTGTTGGGTTGTGAATCTTACATGATGAAAATTTAAAACAAAGCACCTTAACTTATACAAAGTTATGATGATTTGGCATGTTTGAGTAATTAGGATGAAGTGTTACAAGTAAGTTTGTTTAAGGACAAACAAAAGATTAAGTGAGGGATGTGATCGCGTGGCAATAATTCAGTGTTTAATTAACCTAAATATGCGATTTTACATCATGATAAGTGTTGAACAAGTTCACTTTATTTATGTTTTTTATTCATAGGTGTTTAAAGCTTAAAGTAGCTTAACTGAAAGCAAAAGAAACAAAAAATTTGAAGGACTTACCAAAAAATGAGAAAAAGAGGTAAAAAGAGAGACACGGGTCATGATATTCCTGGTTTAGGCGTATCATACATCGGGAGGCGTATGAGAAGGCGTATTTATGGGCATATTGGACAAAAGCAACAGAAAGTTGGGTGTCTGGGCAGCGTATGAGGCGGCGTATCATATGCCGGTGGGCGTATAATACGCCGGTAGGCTAACAACATCCAGATTTTGTGGATTTTCAAGTTTATTTAAACCAAATCAATCCCAATTCAATCTAGAACTTCTTGGCGATGAAAAGTGATGAAATTTAGGTGATTTTTGGTATTCTAATGCTCTCCTAATCATCCACAAATATTCTCCAATTCAAGATCAAGGCATTATGAAGATGATGCGTGGCTAGGCTTTTTGTGATTACTTTCGGGAGTATGATTCTTGTCAAGTGAGACAATTGGTATGATTTGATTAGGTTTTTGTATTGAACATTGAATTATTGAATGAAACATTATGTTTGGTTAATTTAAAAGGTTTACTTATAAATAAAGTTATTTGCTTGATTATAAGTTTTTGATTTTCTTGCATCGTGTGCTCATTAAGAAAAGTGACAATTTGATATAGATAAATTGGTAACATTGTGAACGAACAAATATTAAAAGCTTGTTCCTTTGTTATCACTTTAATTGAAAGCTAAGATTTTAAAGTGTTATTTCTTACAAACCCTAGGTTAAACACATTAGTTGTTGATCTTGCAGAATTAAAAACCCGAAGGTGATTGTTTTCTCATTTTTATTAAATTCATTTCAAAGTTTATTACCTTTTGCACTTGTGTTATTCAATTCATTTAAAATTTAAAATTTTAGTTATAAAGTTTTTGTCTAGTAATCGAGTCATACATTTAAACACTTTTTACATATTTCCTATGAAGACGACCTTACTTACCCTTACGAAATAAAGGTAGCTAAGACCGATATATTAACTTTTTTTGATCGAGTCTCGACAATTAGTATAATCATGATTTTAGTAAAAACACATTGTATAAGTATGCATATGAGCCATAAAAGTAAGACAATATTTAAATAATGGGATTTAATACCTAGTTGGATTGTAGATTGCCTTTAATCATTTATCCAATAGAAATTTGAAGTAGTATCATTTACATACTAAAGCCATTATAATCACCCCATAACCATCATTATAAACTGGTCCTATCTCGTTATACCATAAAACCAAACCCCTAATTATTTGAAGCTAATTATCCACTTCCTCGTAACATCTTCATCAAAAATTGTTATATCTTTTTGAACATCAAGAGTTATCCTAACAATCATCTAGTGATGATCCTCTCATCATGTAAATCATCATTATCACGAGCTCACTAAAAACTATATCGCATTTATTTTGTAATTACCATGGAACCACCTTGCATTACTATAACACCATTCTTTTTCATTCCAACTCAACATCAACGAGAGATAATCAAGACAGTTGTCAACAACTTGGTTACTACCATCACCATAGGATCACCACCCCATTATTAACACTAAATTATCATTATGATCATCATCAACATAATCTCATCATCATCATCATCCCTATGCTCGTAATCTTGTAACATTAAACATTTACACATTATGGAAATTGATTGAAACACCTTTGCATTCACCATGGAACCATAACATCATCACCACCATCTCACTATAATATTACTATCATCATCGTGTAACAGTAGTTGTCACCATGAACCACCTATTAGACCTACCATGAACCATCTTCTTTACCATACAACATCATCATCGCCCCCAAACTTCAAATTCATTAGATTAAAAACCACCTTTACTGACAAAATACCATCACTGTATTTATCTACATAATTTAGATCTTAAATGCTCGGTGAAACGTCACGAAACTTAGATCGAGTGTAGGTGCAACTACGTAGCAACTGGACACCTAAAACCACCCTTAACTCGACTTGATAAGCCATACTAGAGCTACTCTAGGTTGCTACCACTGTAGAGTGGACTCAAACACTACCGGATTTATGACATTGGATTATAAAATGCCTATCCACGTCTCCATTCCACCCCCGAGCTCACAATTCATGCTAGTAGATGAGAACACCACTATTTCCACCATGTATCACCAAAAAAACTTGTCGGGAGAAACTAAGTCGGACGTCTTGCCCGCAAGCTTGAATTGAAGAAGGAAAGAAATGTAGCAGGTGATAAGGGTTGTTTCGATAGTCAGCACCTTGCCGAAGCTTGCTGCCGGATAGGGGTACACAAATCGATGAGGCGGCTGCTAAGGTTATGGTTCCTTATAGATTGAAGAATTGATAATAACTCATTATTTTATAGGCTTTATAATATTTAGTTAGAAGAGCTTAGGTAAGACTTTCAAAGTGACTCTCAAGTCTCAATAGAAGAATCTAGGCTATTCAGGAAGAATCACAACAATTCCTCAATCCTAATAAAGTAGTTCCTCTAGAATCCAATGAACAACAACGATTACTTAGGATCAACTTTCAAATTTGTGGAATGTTGTCACCTTAGGGTGACCTATAGCGATAAGAAATAGTCCTCACCATAGGTATAGAAAAGTTATCGCTATAGGTCTATTTTTTACATTTTGATTTATTTAAAATAATACTAGAATTTTAAAAATTATGTGTGGACGTAAGGCAACAGCATCTCGTTGTCATAGGTAAAAACTTTTTTTCTTTTTATCTTCTGAAATAACTAGGAGACAAATTGTCCCGCCATTATCAAAACTCTATGGCGACAACTCTGTGGCAATGACTTGTGGTCGCCATAGGTAAAAGTATTTTTTTTCTTTTTTTTTCCAAAATAAGTAGGAGGGAAATAATCCACCATTATAAAAACTCTATGGTCGTCACCATAGGTTTATATGATTTCTTTAAATATGATATTAATAAACAATAATAATTCTAATTAATAATAATAATAATAACAACAATAATAATAATAATAATAATATAATAATAATAATAATAATAATAATAATAATAATAATTATTATTATAATAATAATAATTATTATTATTAATTTATGTACATGTTATTGTTATTATAAGTATAATTATAACTATAAACAATTAGTGTCAATCATGGTCAAATATGTTCGATTATAAGAGTTAGAATCTATTAAATATGTCAAAGTTTAGCTGTGATCGAATTATGAACATCGTTATTAACTTATACACATTAATGGTAATTTATAAGAAATTATGCTTGTTAAGGATAAGTTAAGTTTTTTATGCTTAGTTATCATTGATGCCTCTCAAACAAGATAAAATATGTTTGGTTATGATGATTATGGTTGATTACATATGCTAAAGGTTAGCTCTGATGAGTTTAATTTATACAATTTGACGGTAGTTTATGAGAAATGATGATTATTAAAGATAAGTTATTTTTGTCCATGCTTAATTCTTATCAATGAGTGTTAAATAAGGTCAAATATGTTTGGTTATGATGATTAGGGTCAATTACATACATCAAAGGTGAACTATGATATAATTATGATCATTGGTGTTAAATTAAACACAATGTTGATAATTTATGGGAAATTATCCTTATTAATGGTAAGTTAAGTTCATTTATGCTTAGTTATAATCAGTGAGTGTCAAAAAAGGTCAAATGTGTTTGGTTATGATGATTAGGGCCGAATAAATATATATTAAGGGTCATCTATGATCGAATTACGATGATCAATATTAAATTATACAATTCGTTGTTAATTTATGGGAAATGATGCTTATTAACGGTAGTTATTTCTGCTTATGATTAATTATAATCAATGAGTGTTAAACAAGGCCAAATATGTTAGGTTATGATGATTAGGGTCCACTACAAACGTCAAATGTTAGTTGTGATCCAATTTTGATCATTGGTATTAAATTAAACATGATGTTGGTAATTTACTAGAAAATATGTTTGTTGATAGTAAGTTAAGTTCGTTTACAAAGAGATTTTAAATTTGACACTTATAATTAAGTTAAATGTATGAACCGGTTCATAAATACTATGATTGATGACATAATTAAGCATGTAAATCAAGATATTCAGTTAATTATTAACTTTTTTTTGAACGGCCAATTAAGTAAAGCCCAGCTACCTGGGGTACTCTAATGGAGAAAAGGTACCCTGTACGCCCACGAGCATGGACAACGTTGGGTAGCTCAAGCCCATCAACCACCAATTTTAGGGAAAACCCGCCACCTGAAGGCCCATGCAATAAAACCTGGTCCATAAACAACATTTTGTTGTCGGTAAAACTCGAACTCATAACCTCTCCTAGAGGAAGTCATGAAGCTACCACTTGACCAAATAGTTGGTTGTCGCTTATTTATTAACTTTACACTAAAAAATGAAAGATAATAAATTATCTAAACTTTAGGAAAATATTAACTTTTGATATCAGAGTCTTAACTAAAAGATTTTAAGTGTGACATCTAGGTCAAACTGTCATAGGCATTTGCACATGATCAAGCTAATCAAGACATTTTCGTCTCCTAGTTATGGGTTTTATAACTTCACTCCTAGACAAGTATGCTCGTTTGAAGTTTGGACTTTTCCTATCCCTTTTCTCTTTGTCCAATTGGTTTAAATAAGAGTCTATAACCTATTGGATGATCTCTTGTTAATAGATGTTTATTACCTAGATTTGATATGAGGTCACTTGAACATCTTCAATGCCATAAAACATCTTCAACTTTTTCGTTTCCCTTGAGCTTTCATCCATGAACTCTTAACAACATCACAATATGGCTATTCAAACTCTTAAGAAACATCAATTAGGCTATTCTAAGTAGCTCAGGAATCATAACTTATCTATAGTTGATTTAGCTAAATCCACATACTCATAATTTTTTTAGTAGAGTTCAAGTTAGCATGAGTTTACTATGAGTAAAAACCTGTTTAAAAGGTCTATTAAATATGATTCAAACAAAAGGTCTAACCTCGCATAGAGACTAAACGAGCTAAGGGAAATTGCGAGTTAATCCTAGCTCAACTGGTTATGTCTTCCTTAAGTCTATACATAAGAACCCCTTCTAAAATAAAGATCCTTAATTTCTTCCATAATAGCTTACTTTTGAAGATGAATTAAATAGCCCACCCATTAATTAAGTGATCCATTAAATACCTAAAACCCTTGTAGTCAATATTTTCTTATTCTTATATAATAATAAATAACTTTAGTAACCCGTGTATTACACGACATGAATAAATAAAATATTAAATAGAATAAAATTTATTAATTATAAAATGATATACTAAGACATGATATCATTGGAATTACATGTGATTAATAACTATAAATAATAAAATAATAATATGAACTTTTAATTTTTTTTATTTTCTTAAAGATAAATTAAATATTTTGTTTAAAAATAAAATTTTAAAATTTTTTATTTAAAAAATGTCCTTATCATAACTCCCTATTTTATTTATTTTTTAATAAAAAATTTACTTTTAAAAAATCAATTTTAAAATATTACGTAAAAATAGTTTGATTTTTTAGAGAATTTTTTTATAAAAACTAGATCTATTGAAATAACATTAATAAAAAGACTCTTTCTTAATTTATTAAAAAACTAATTATAATGTAAAAATAAAATAGCACTACTAGAAAACTGTTAATAGATGACGCGCGAAAAAAGATGACGCGCGAAAAAAGATGACGCGCATTTACGCGTATCATAAAATATATGTCATATTTTAAAAAATTCTTAGAAAGGATGACACGCATTTTTGCGTGTCATCTTGGTTTGTCATCTTTTAAAATTTCAACTTATAAAATATTCTAACTTGAGCTTTCCACAACACCCAAATCGCGGTTTCCCCCTAAAAATATTCGCGCGCGACCCCTGCAGCCGCCGACCACCTCCACCGCCGACCCCTTCAGCCGACCACCTCCACCGCCGGCCCCTGCAGCCGACCACCTCCACCGCCGGCCCCTGCAGCCGACCACCTCCACCGCCGGCCCCTGCA
>BJCO01744343.1:0-11314 GCA_018326465.1 Flaveria floridana | reverse complement strand
TCACTCAGCAAAGCTGACTTTTATGCATAATAGTGGACAGGTAAGCGCTGATGCTGAGGATGGCACCACGAAGCTACTTGGGGAGCTATGAATGGCATTCCTATTTATGAAATCTTTATTGTAATTCAAGAACAAGTAATATGTTTTGTTTACCATTAAAGGACAAATGTATGAGAACGATATGGTTTTTAAGTATTAAATGAATGTTTAATTATTTCCGCTGCAATGTTTTGTTACTGAACTGATTTTATGCTATGTTAACCAACTGTGAGGCTTCCCGGGAACGGGGCCTTACATGCAATGTTGGAATATGTAACAGAGTAACTTCCAATGATTATACACCCTTGCTCTGAAAAACTATTTCTTTAGGAAATGATCAGGATGACCTATTTCCATGAATGTTTGTCTACATTCATTGAAGGACAGCACAGACAAATCAGCTGCGTCATTTTGTCCCAATCTAAGAGCAACTCTTACAAATTCTTCAGATACTTCAAGCATTCTCTCATTGGTGATAAAACCTCTCACCACCTTTCTTCCATTATCATCAATTTCTACTGAGGCTGTGTGCTAGAATTTGTTGATCAATCTTGAGTAGATCATTGGCTTGTAACACATAGCATATACATACTTTGACCTCAGTAGGAATCTGATCATCTCCTTATAGGATACAACATCTTAAACATCTTCGTTATGCAAAGCAGCTACGATATGCTTTGGCTCAAACTTTAGATCAATCGTCTACACAAATGAACACACAAACTTTAGATACTTTGGTTTCTTTAAAACGATTTGATTTTATCAAACTATTAATAAAATTTTAATTAATTATTATGTTTTAAACACTTAGTTTTGGTTTTACATCAACTTGTACTTAACATTTTCTAGAATTTTAAAAATTCTATCCAAATCATATTAAATACAAGTTGTTGTATGTTTGTTTTAAAACACACTAATTCAATTAACATTTTATCAAAGTTATTTGACAATTAAGCTTTTATGAATTTTTTTTAATTTTTATCAAAAAAAATTCAAATTTTTGAAACTATTCATCTTCATCCTTCGAACTGATGAAGAACACTCTTTGATCAAAGTTCATGAAATCAACTGTTCCATATATCAGACTGCTCAAAATTTAGTGTATATTAACAATCTAAGATCAATTTAAGTTCTTAGTTTTGTTTTAATGCACCTATTTCAAGTTTTTCAATTCTTTAGGGTTAAAAACGCCTAAACAGTTTTGAAATGTCTGACTGATTATTAATCAGTGACTTGAAATTGAATGATTTTGACTATGAATTTACGCTTGTCAATCAAGTATACGCCCTTTTGATTACAATATTTTAGAAACAGATGACAGATTGAGTGTAATCAAGTGAAACGAGTGTCGTATGAGTTCAGGGGTTTTGAGATTGTGAATGAGTGAAAAATAAGAAGTGTTGTTTATATACTAAGTGAAAATTTTTAGGCATATTAGCACTGTGTGGGCGTATGAGGTTAGGCGCATGAGCACTGTTCAGTCGCATAAACAATTTTGAGGCGCTTTTGCACTGTTCAGGCGCATGTGATTATATGAAACGCCCAACACTTAGTTAATATTTTCACTTGAAACGTCTGATACTGTGTGGACGCATGAGCATGTTGAAATCCCAACGCTTAACCAATTCTCTCAGACGTAAGACAACAGTTCAGGCGCATGAGTATATGAAAAACGCACAAACACTTGTAATATTTCTAAAAACTCATCATGCTCCTACTTGGACTTATGTCCACTGCTTAGGCGCATGAGTTTTCATACACTTGTATATTTTTCATATCTTTCACCTGAACACTGTTTAGACATATTAGCACTGTTCACGTACTAATATCCAAACAATTTTCACAATTTTGAACTTTTCCCCCAAAATTTATATTTTTGACCCTCAGTTTTCACTTTTGACATTTTGAACCCTTTTATTTTTATTTAATTTTTCAAAATACAATTTCCCTTCATTTTAGTCTCAAATTTTAAACAAAAATAGTCTCATTTACAAAATTTGCAAGAAGCTTTTCCACTTGAAAATTTTATAGGCTTATTTTGTCATTATCAAACTTTTACATTATCAAACACACACATGCTTAGAACATTTAGCTTCATCCTTTCCATTCAAACATTTTAATATTAATTTTCTTAGAAACTCTTACTTTATTACTCCCCCTAAACTTTTAGGTTTTACAAACTTAGAAGTTTCTCAAGTTGTCGTAATTGGATGACACTGATCATTGTTAAATTACCTGCACACATAAAACATGCATAAAATCAAAATAAAAGCAGAATAAAAATCTAATATTTACAATAGAATCATTGTCTGTAGTGAGATCATATCAGTTAAGATCAGCACATTAAAATAAAATAGAGTGCGGATAGTCATAGACAATGAATAAATCCTGATCAAGTGTGTTCCAGGTAAGTGATTTCTCAGCAAAGAAGACACAAGATCCAAGGACAGACAATGAGTGTTTTTGACAAAAGAATCAGCTCACTTACTTTTTCAATTCTTGGATTGATTAGGATAGAATTAGATATGACATGATGTGACTCATACAAAGATTTAGAGGATCAACTATCATCAAGACATGCAAGAAAGCACAAATTCCCAACTTATTACCTGACATATATGCATAACCATAGTTCATGTTGCTAATTGAGCAGAGAATGATCATGGATAACCATTTGATCAACTCTAACCATTCATTTGAATGGGTTGTGCACATTGGCATCTTTTGCATCAAAGGAGAATATCCAGGTCTGTAATCACTTATAACAAAGGATATCTAATTACTTCAGGTCTATGATGAATCACAACAAAGAAGTGAGATGATGCTTAGAACAGATCTCATGGTTAGTCAAATCACCACCAGGTGTGAGTGTTGTAACTTTACAAGCAATCAATCTGATAAGCTAATACAACTCAAAAGTACTCAGATGAACACACATACATGCATAGATGATTTATTTAATCACAAGAATTTACTTTTTCAGTATAATAGCATGAGATCATCTACACATCATATCTAATCATGTCAGACTTTATTGCTGAGTGAAGTATGCAACTGATCTCACTAATGTACTATCATTTCTCATATGTTACAAAAACAGATTCATTCCTAAAAATGAATTAAAAAAGAAAGACTCTATTTTTGTAGTTTTTGTTTTATATTTTTTTTAATTTTGAGTTTTCTACTTTTGTATTTGGTTTTTCTGTTAAAAGAAAACACATACACACAAACTATAATCAGGCAAATAACTTTGACAGGTTCTCTTACTATGACCTTTTGGATAAGGAAGGATCATGTTATGATTCAAATAACTAAAAAGAAAAACTTAAAAACCAGTTTCACACATGGTTAATAAGATCAATTGACTCCACTAAGTACGCAAACCGTGCTGGTAAGAAGGCTTTACTAAATAGGTCTGAGCAACTATTTTTCAGCTGCAATTTGAATCAAAATGATTAAACCTTTTTTAGGGTTATCTCTGAGAAAATGATAGCGAATTCTGATATGTTTTGTTTTTGAATATTGGACTGGATTAGCTGTAATGAACATAGCAGCAGTGTTATCAATGTAAATTTGTGTTTTAAGAAAATTGAACCCATAATCCAGTAGTTGGTTTTGTAACCAAAGGATTTGATAACATCCTGCTGAAGCAGCTATGTACTCAACTTCTGCAGTTGAAACAGAGACATTTGTTTGTTTCTTGCATTGCCACGAGACTAATCGGGGACCTAAAAACTGACAACCACCCGTTATAGATTTTCTATCTTGACAACATCCTCCATAATCACTATCTGTATATCCATGTAGCTCAAAGTTTCCCTCGTAAGGGTACCAAGCCCTAAAGCAGGTTTACCTTTGAGATACCTGAATATCCTTTTGACAACAATTAAGTGGGATTCTTTCGGGTCTGATTGATACCTAGCACAGACACAAACAACATACATAATGTATGGTCTAGATGCAGTAAGATACATCAAAGAACTAATCATAGATCTTATAAAGTTTGGTCAACTGATTTTGCTTTTGGATCAGGCTCAATCTTGAAGTTTACGTTAGCTGGAGTTCTTATGGACTGGCAATCTTCCAGTTTGAATTTCTTCAAGAGTTTGCCAACAAAATTCTCTTGATTGATGAATATACCATCTGCAGATTGTTGAATTTGTAGTCCAAGGAAGAAATTGATTTCTCCCATAGAACTCATTTGAAATCGAGACTTCATGATTTCTTCAAATTCATTGCACACTTTTTGACTGGTAGAACCAAATATGATATCATCAATGTACACTTGCACACATAAGAGATCATCAGCATCCTTCTTTATAAATAAAGTTGGATTAATTTTCCCTCTGGTGTATCCATGTTGGATTAAGTGTTGTGACAATGTCTCATACCAGATTCTAGGTGCTTGATGGAGTCCATATAGAGCTTTGCTAAGCTTGTACACCCGATGTGGAAATTCTGCATCCTTAAAACCCGGAGGTTGCTTCATGTACACATCATCAGTGATTCGACCATACAAGAATGCACCTTTAACGTCCATTTGATGCACCTTGAATTTCATGAATGATGCATAAGCCAGGAAGACACGAATGGATTCAAGTCTTGCAACTGGAGCAAATACTTTATCGTAGTCAATTCCTTCTTCTTGTGTGTATCCTTGTGCAACTAGTCTCGCTTTGTTTCTAATGACTATTCCTCGATCATCGGTTTTATTCCTAAACAACCATTTTGTGCCTATAGCATTTTCTCCTTCAGGTAAATCCACCAGATTTCACAGTTCTTGTTTGTGGAATTGCAGTAATTCTTCTTGCATAGCCTCAATCCAACCATTGTCCTTTAACACTTTGGTAATGTTTTTAGGAACAATTTGAGAAAGAAAACAAGAGTATAAGGACAGGTTTGCTTGTTCTGATTTACTTCTTGTTGTTCTCTCATTCAATGGACCAATAATCTAAGATGTTGGATGGTTCTTGTGAATACGAGATGTCGGAATCTCATCACCTTGAACATTAACATCCAGATTTGTTTGATTCAAGTTGAAGAGCTGATACAGTAGGCTAGAAGAATGTGGATTGAAATTTGGAACATGATTTTGTGAGTTGATAAAGTAATCAAGATTACTAGTATCAACTGCATCACCAGAGATAGATGATGTTCTGGACTCAGGTTGCACAAACTCATTACCATCATTAGGAATTGGTTAAGAATCATCAGAATTTTTAGGAGCTTGTTGTTGCTTAGGAATTTGTTGATCATGATTATCTGAATTGAAGATGGGATCTCTCATAAATGAGAAAAACGGATAGTCTGGGCTTGAATCATCCATATCATCAGAGTCTGAATCGTCACTAAAGGATCCAAGATCTTCTACCTATTTCCTGTTAACACAAGAAGATTCAAACAGATTAGAATTAAATGAGTTTGACAATGAGTCTAAATCAAATAACCACGCTGGACCATTTGCAACTGATGGAAAAGAATTTTCAAGAAATTTAACATTAAACGTTTCAATGATAACATTCATCTTAGAATTATAAACTCTATAAGCTTTAAAAGCTGACAAATATCCAAGAAAAAGTCCATCATCAGATTTTGCATCAAATTTGCCTAGCTGATCATTCAAATTTAAAATCAAAACCAAACAACCAAAAGATTTAAGAAAATCTATGTTTGGTTTCCTGCCGAACATCAACACATAAGGAGTTTTCTATTTGTCTTTCACCAATAGAGTACGATTCTGAATGAAACATGCAGTTGATATGGCTTCATCCCAGAAAGTGATTGGAATCATAGCATCTACTAACATTGCATGGGTTGCTTAAATCAATGTTTGATTTTTTCCTTTCTACAACTCTGTTTTGTTGTGGAGTTCTAGGAGCACTGGACTGATGAGCTATCCCTTTTCCTGCACAGAACAAGTCAACATTAGCATTTTTGAATTCTGTTCTATTATAACTTCTAATTATTTTTACTTTTAGATCAAGTTGATTTTCTACTTTAGTGATAAGCTCTTTTAACAATTCAGCCCTTTCAGATTTTGCACGCAAAAAGAAGACCCAAGAAAATCTTGTATAATCATCAATGATAATTAAACAATACGATTTCTTTCCATTGCTTTGCACATTTACAGGACCAAATAAATCCATGTGTGACATCTGTAGAGGCTTTGAATTTGAGTTTATCTATTTGGACTTATAAGACGCTTTATGTTGTTTTCCTTTCAAACATGCTTTACAGAGATCTGATGTAGCAAACTTCTTTGATAGAATTCCTACTACATGACTTCCTGCTGCAAGTTTGTTCATGTTTCTGAAGTTGGAATAACCAAGACGTCTATGCCAAAGCTGGCTTTCATCATTTGATACGTGAGTAATGAGGCAAGTTGTTTCTGTCGAAGGATCAACGTGAGACATATCTAACTTGTAGACATATCTATCTCGAACAGCTTTAACAACAACCCACTCCTTGCTAATCTGAAATCCTGGCTTTAAAATATAACAATAAGAGTCATCAAATAAAGCAGAATATGATTTATCGCATATTTGTGGAACACTTAAAAGATTATTGTTCATCTGTTCACAGAAGTTGACTTTATCAAAGCTTATAATTCCATTTGATACTGTTTCTTCACCGGTTATCTTTCCACCTGCATCTCCACCAAAAGCTACTTGAGTACCATCTTTTGTCTTAAAGTCTTGAAGTAATGATTGATTGCCTGTCATATGCCGACTACACCCACTGTCAACATACCATGTGTTTACTGGTCTCCGCGGGCGTACCTGCATTCAAAGACATTTAAGTTGAGTTAGTACCCCAAGCCGAGATGGTCTTGGGCTTTCCATATTTATCCATAATGGTAAACTTCTTGAAATGGAGTTTGTTTATATCTGGTTTCTTTTGAAATTTTGGATTTTCAAATCCTCTTTGAAAAACTGTTTGATTATCTTTTCTTTGTTTTTACCTCAAAGCATTAAATCTGTTTTCACAATCATCATCAAGAAATTTTGAACCATCATTTGAAACATTAGAAAAGTTTTTCTTATTAAATGTTTCATTTTTCATTCTCACTGAACATGGAATAAAATTTCCTTGATTGTACTGCTGTGATCTGACATTATACTGATTATCATAATCAGAATTGATTCTTCTAAAGGATCTCAAATCCAGAGAAGGTTATTTTGGTAAATTTTGAAAACCAAGATTATGATTTCTTTGAAATTTTGGATTAACATATCCTTGATTACCAAAATCCTTCCTAGGTGAGTTCTTTCTGAAGAAGCAATCCTTAGTATTATAATTTTGCTCATCACACAATGCACAATATTTGTTAAAGTAGCAATCAACAGTTGTGTGATTTGTCATATCATAGATGTGACAGTACTTGTTAAAATAACACTCAGATATGTTATGATTATACATATCACATATATCACAATACTTTTGAGAATGATTAAAAAACATTTTATTAACCCTTGATATGGAAGCCACATTTGATTCTTGTTTAGATTTAGGGATAGTTAGTTTAATATGTTGTTTCTTTTATGTGAATTTGGTCTTTTGATACTTAGGATTTTGCTTTTGAACTTGGTCACAACTCTTTAACTCCTTAGATACAAATCTTTTATGAACAACGGATGACTTAGGACCTGAATCTGTTTTCAGATCAGAGTTAGATTTGATCTTAGGTTTAGATGTAGTTTCAGAGATTGTGTTCATGTTAAAAGTTCCCGCTGACACAAACTTCACTGGTTTAAGTTGAATTGATTGATTTGATTGATTGATTGGTTCAAACTTTTTAGCTTTAGCAGCTTATCTTTTTCTTTGATTTCTTGTTCTTGATGAAGTTTTACTGCTTTGGATTTTGATTAACTCTTGAGAAGATTCTTTTTCACAATCTTTGTTTTGAATTAATTCATTTGAGCTTGAATCATCAGAACATGAAGTGTCTGATTTCTCTTTTCACATTTTCCTTTCATTTTGTTATTGACATCATTAGCTTCTTCAACCTTTTATTCAGGTTCACTCTGTTCAATAACACTTTCACTTTTGGGTACAAATAGCTTTTTGTACGTTTGTCATGGTTCATAAGATTTTACTTTAATCGGATGACCATTCTTTATCTTTTCTGAATCTTTCTCCTTAAATATTTCAATGTTTATCTTTTTTATTTCACTCTCGACATTTGATTGACTATTCTTTTTCTTTTCTTGAAATTCTTTAAGCTTAGCTTTATTTTCTGGTGAATGATCATGGGTATTAAAATTTTCAGGTAAGGTATTTGTAATACATTTAGGCATAGGTTCATGTGTGAATCCTAATCCTATTTTATCTTTATCTTTCCTTCCATTCGCCAGTTGCTCAATAATTGTCTTTGAGCTTTTCACTTTGGCTAAATCAATTTGAGTTGCTGCATGTGCCAATTTCTCTTGTTCAAGAGTTTTTGTCATCTCTTCAAGTTATTTCTTTACAAGTTCAAGTTCTTTTAAAGTTTTGTCCCAAGAAGCTTGAAGATATATGATTTTATCATCAGAAATTTTATGATCAGTTTTCAGCTTATTGTGCTTTGACTCTTCTTCTTTAAGTTTATCACAAATTTTGAATGAGTATGTTCTGTAGTGTTCTACTTGTTCAAAACATGCTTTGGTGCACATTTTCTCCCTTACTTCCACTAGAATTTCTGGGTAAGAATTTGAAGACTCGGTGTCAGATGATGAGTTCACAACCTTTGGTTGTTCAGACTGTGCCATGAGAGCAACTTCTTCAGAATTTTCCTTTGGGTCAGCTTTGTCACTCCAATCATAATCTACCTTAGTGTCTGATTCACCTTCTGTCTTTGGATCCTTGTCTTCAGACCAGTCTTCATCATTCATCTTAGCAATCAGTGCTAGACCAGAAGTAAGATCAGCTGTAAACTGTTTTGTATAAGCACTCCAGTCATAACCATCCTTGATGCTTACAACTAATGCTTTCTTTGGTTCTTCAATGGTCTTCTCTTCTTTTAGTTTTGGCATTGGCAGGATTTGATAAGGCTTTTGAAATGTCTTATGAGCCTGTTGATGATACTTTTGACTGTTAGAACTACTTTGGCCATTTTCTCCTTGTGTTCTTGGAGCTTTACACTCTCTAGAAAAGTGGCCATAGCTATTATAGTTAAAACACCTTGACTTTGATTTATCAAAATGAACAGTTTTGTTTGCACTTGGTTTGTAATTTCTATTGGCATAAGTGTGTTTTTGAGTCCTGTAAGCTATCTTAACCATCTGCCACTTAAGATCCAACTCTTCTACATCGTCAAGATCCATCTCAAACAAATCTTGTAAAATTAAATCAACTTGAGTTAAATGACTACCTTGGTATGCTTTAAAACTTGCCATGAAGGCTGTAAAGGCAGATTTGGACTCTGCATCCTGTAAAAGGATGTTTATAACATCTTTAACTTTGCTAGGATTAGCAGAGCTAGAAGATGGAGTCTCATTTTGAGATTTAGGCATTTGAGGTTTTGGAGGAGACTATGGTTGTGGTTGTGTTGAGTAGACATGTGTACTTGTGAAGAATCCTGCTCCACAAACAAATCACCCTCATCTTCAGGTGTTGATTCATTCTTGGCAAGAAAAGTGTTCTCTACAGTATTTGCTAGAGAAGCAACATACTTGTATTGACAAGTTGATGCATTTCTATCATTATTTCTTGAGCTCTCATCAATTTCCACTGACTCAATCTTAGGAATGAGGAGATCAAGATCCATTGGAAACTTTTTAGTATGCTTCAACAAAGTCACAGTTTGTTTCCAAGATGATGGAAGTGCATTCAGAAGTCTATTATTTAGGTCTTTATGATCATTCTTAATCCCTAGAGTTGACATTTCTGTTGTGAGTTGCACATATCTATTCATCATCTGATTTATAGTCTCTCCTGAGATATGCTCAACTAGTTCAAGTTGCTATCTCAATTTCTGTCTTTTAAGATCTTGAATTTCTTTTCCTCCTTCACAGATAACTTTCAAAGCTTTATACATTGTATAACCACTTTGGTAGTTCTCAAGCCTTGATAGTACTTCCAAAGGTAACCCTTTACACATGAGTGGATAGGCTTTAATATCATTTTTCACCTTTTTCAGATCATCCCCATGTAAATCATCTTCTCGATAAGGTTTTTGTGAATCTTTTGTATACACAAAACCTCTATCAGGACCATCAGAGGTGACAGGAATGTAAGGTCCTTTCTCTATTAATTTTCATAGATCTATATCTATAGAATTCAGATGGTGTTTCAACCTGAGTGACCAGTTCTTGAAGTCAACTCTGTTCTTCAACTTTGGTACTCTATTCTCAGAATCTTTTGACTTAACCATGTTTAAGTTTTGAATTTAAGAAAATATACTAATTTTGTTGTTTTTAGATTTAAAATGAAATAAAGAAATGAAAATATTTTTGGATTTTATATTTTGAAAAATTTACTAAGTGTTGAAAGAAAAGTCTGATTCTGATGCGCCTGAATAGTATTGAAGCGCCCACTTTGACTTTGACACGTCTAAGGGAATGCCTTAGTGTATTTCTAAAACTTCCAAGCTAGAGATGCCTGAACAGTTCTAAAATGCCCAAACAGTGGTCAAGCATCTAAACAGTTCCAAAACGTCCAAACAGTTTCAAAACGCCTGGGACTTTGTTTCTGAAAAAAAAACGTCCAAATAATGCTAAAACGTTCACAAACAGTGTTAAAACGGCCACTCTAAAATGCCTACACAGTGCTAAAGCGTCTGAACAGTGTTCATGCGCCTAAACACTTAGGAATTTTCAGATGATTTCAACACATCAAACGCCTAATTCATCCTCTTCGTAACAACCTGATCTTAACAAACTTTTCAAAAACTTTATTGATTGATCTCAAACTCTTCAATCAAGTGTAGAAAGTAGCGAATATCAATACTTTAATATCATTTTGCTTCAATTAACAACAAAAACTCAGAATTTTACTGAATTTGTGTTCGAACAACGAAGAACAGTTCGCACTTAAATCTGATGAAAATTCATATCTGAATGTGTCAAATCACTCAATTGTGATTCAATTCATGTTTTAAATAATGAAACACAACTGAAATCATCAATTAATTGAACAATTGCTATCAAAACACAGATTCAAGTGATTCACAGGTGCTCAAAAGTCGTTTCAAGCTCCAAATCACTGAACCGAAGGCTCTGATACCATTTGATAGGTTCAAATGGATCGATTCTATGTTACGATTAAGCAATTAACAATTATATGAACAAAGTAATCA
>BJCO01744341.1:0-10242 GCA_018326465.1 Flaveria floridana | reverse complement strand
ATATATTTTTAAAATGGTTTTTTTATTATTTCAGGAATTATTATTAAATTATAATATTAATATAAAACTAATTTGTTAATTAAAATTATTCTAGAAATTTTATATTAATCTCAGAAAATTGTAAAATTTATAGTCCCATTTTCTTATTAAATTTTAAGAGATTAAATGCCTACCAAAACTTATTTATAAGTTTTATATTTTACAAAAATCATTTTAAACCAAACCTAAATTATTTCAAATAGTTTCATACCAATATTTTCATAAATCATCTAAATAACAAATTATTCATTTGATTATTTGGACAAGACATTTTTTTTCTTAATTGTTAAAACGATTATTTCTTTTACACTTTACTACCCAATTATTACTTAATCAATTATTAAAAATTAAATACTTAAATAATATCCAAATTCATGACGACCTACTATTCAACTTACATTATTTTTAATATTTGTGTAACTAATTATTAAAAACCCTCAAATCCCAATTGGGGACCCTAATCCATATTTAGATCTTCACCCATTATTATTCTAATCACAAGACACCAAATTTTAGGTTGAACACCGAGAAGTTTCCTTTGGTGTCACGTCTATCATTCTATTATTTCCAACACGCTTATAATTTTCATGTGAGTATTCATTGCCCATTTTTCATGTTTTATTATTTGGGGAAATCATGTGATATCATACGCAACCATGCTTATTCATTTTTATTCTATTTCATACTAATATTCAATTCAATACGTGTTATGTTATTTACTTGCAATTATGTGTTCGTATTTAGATAAACTTGATAACATGATCATTAATTCACACAACCACAGTAACAATGATAGATCTATTGGTTTGACAACCCACCCCATTTGTTTAGTCGCGTGGTGATTGAAATCGAAATCATACATTCTATAAGGCTTCGTCTGTGGACCGAGTCAATTCAGTGAATAGGTTTGATCGTGTTGTTTGTCATTTATGATACATTGTTGCATGTTAGTTATAACATTACCATGTGAATTGAATTGTTTTCAAGTATTCAATAAAATTTTGTGTGTGTTTAAACATGTGATTACTCACCGGCTAATTCTTTGGCTAACTCGTTACTTTTTCACATGATTTCAGGAAATGCTATTTAGTGGAATCCTCTCTGCTCATATAGGATTGGACCTAGTCAAAAATAAAGAAGATGATATTATATTTCATGGTTTTACTTTAATTGCGTTGTAATGTGTGACTTGAATGACATTATTCAATAAATAAATGGTTATTAAATGTTATTTCAACGTATTTATTACCTTGTGCTATGAACAATCGATTCACATTCGTCCGCCTTGATGATTCCGCCATCGGTCGAGGTGTGACACCAATCAATACGATGCCTTGGCCACAGGTTGAGCACCAGGTATCAAGTCGATCTGGAACTCGATCTCATAGTCTGATGGCATACCTGGTAAATCTTCTGGGAACATGTCTAGAATGTCACAGACAACTGGTAGGTCAGACAATTATGATACGGACGCATCCACATCCTTCACGTAAGACAGGTAGGGACTACATCCACGTTTCACGTACTTCTTTACCACCACCATCGAAATCACCTTCGGAGCTATAGTAACTCGATCACCGTAGATTGTCACCGAACTCCCATCGGGCATGGTCAATCGAATTCTCTTCTTGCGACACATGATATTTGCCTCATAGGCTGATTAGCCAATCCATTCCTAGTACTACATAAAATCCTCCTAAGGTCATCACAAACAGTCTAGCAGAAAACCTATGACCTTCTAATTCTACGTCACAACCCTCTATCAGATCAGAAATCCTAATAGACTTACCAATGGTAGTTTCTACATCGGAGGGGTCATCAATACTTCTACTCCTAACAGGCAACTTAGCACAAAAGGCAGCTGAAATGAAACTCCTACTAGCACCAGAATCAAATAATACAGAGGCACAAGTTTGGTTTACTAGGAATGTACCTAACACGACATCGAGTTCCACTCGAGCCAACTCTCGGGTCATCGTGAATGTTTTGGCTTTTGCTCTCTGCCTATCCTTCTCATTCCCCTTCTTCGCCCTAAAACTTCCAGCCCTCAGCTTCTTGTAATCCCTACTCAGATGGCCCTTTTCACCGCAGTTACAACATCTTACAACCCCACACTCTCTTGCCATATGACCAGGCTTCCCAGACTTGAAGCAGAGATTCAATCCCCACTTACACTCCCCTATATGTTTCTTCTCACACTTCCCACACCTCTTCATTCCCGTACCTGACGTTACTATCCTTTGATCGTCCACCCTTTCCCTCTTATTATTTGGAGTGAAACTTCCGCAACCAAACCGCTTCTGTTAGGACCGTGTACGTACGGAGTACTAACTGATTCAGTGTGTATACCAACTCAAATAGTGTGGAATCCTATTTTATTGGCAATCCAATCAGTGAGAACGACAATCTGATCAATCCTACGATGAAACAAACGTTAAGAACGAACGAGAATTGATCATAGACGAACTATGAAGTTGGAACAGGTTTTCCTGAGCCTCTGGACGACTAGGGTACGAGTATGTGCGTAGGTATTTAAATTCTTCCGTTTTTCAATGAATTAAGTGGTATTTATAGGTTTGGAGTCTTCATTCGTGCGACTGAACCATCAGCATGGTTCAGTTGAGTGACTGAAGCATGCGGTTGATCCATCTGCACGACTGAAAGTCCACTCGTGTGACTGAGTCAATCACATGTCACAATCGTGCGACTGATCTAGTCTCCTGGTTCAGTCGTGCGACTGGTTCATTAGCATGAAGTGTTCATGCGTATGGTCCATTAGCATGGTCCATTCGCATGAATACTTCATACGGTTAAGTAAGCATGTTTCTCAACCATATTTGACTAAGAATTATGCACACAATCACAAACCTATATAGTTAGTTCAATATACGTTATCACACAATAAACAATGAAATATTAAACATTATAAGCATCAACCACGTATTGTATTTCATTCATACCCATTCAATTTAAAATATGTAAGACATGAAAGAGATTTTACATTAAGCTCCTAAACTAGGTACATATGTATCAACAAGCTCCCCTTTGGACCTAGTTTACATCAGTGTCTAACATTCTTCATCAGCTCATTAAACTTCTTGTACTTCTCCTCTCTTGTAACTCCGGTATTTATCTCAAACGCGAAACAGAGTCGTATAACATTTAGGAACTGGAGGGCTTGTACAATATCTTGCGTATCATAAAATAGTGGCCACTTGTATAATGTGTAGACATCATTAGTAGACAAGTTGGTCAGCCACATTGGGTCAAATACCCTGATAGTATCCATTTGGCCCTCTTTCTGCAAGACTATAACTGCTTCACCTGTTCTCCAATCGTAGTACCACCACTTGAAGTGTGGAATGAAGTCCTGTGGCATTTCCCTTAGAGGGATTCTTGACATAGTGCGTGAAGGACTCCACTTCAACACAACCTTAGGCTTTCCAGTTATGGAATCAACTTCAAACCTTCTGATGTACCTTGTCGGTTGTTGAGGTCTGAAGTTAACCACCTGGTGTGGTACTCTCTCTTCAAAGCATCCTCAAACCAGCTTGACATCTTTTTCGGATCAGCATACAGCAACTTTAGGCGTGCTAGCTGGTTGAGCTCAAAACCGGGAAAAGCCTTTAGATCATGTGGAAATCTAAAGTACTCTATTCCCTTTTCCCTCTTGACTGTATAAACACTCAGATCCTAAAAGTATGCCCATGTTATGATCTTTCCTGACACCTTTAGATACTTCTTCACTTTGTAGAGCTAGGTGTAGGCACTCGGCTTTAGAGCAGTGCGCTGGGCTCGGATCTCTGCAAAACAAGCCGCCCATTCAGCCTTTTTGATGTCCACATCGGTGTCCGAGGCTTCGGCTTGGCTTCCTAAACTCTCTGCCTCCTTTTCCATCTGATCCAGCTTATCAAATGTATCACTGCCGAGAGTATCACCCAAATTGGGAACCATATTTCCCTCTCGGTTGGTGTACTCTGTATAATGCTTGGCTGTGACGTCTTCAATCTCTATTTCATCCACATCATTAAGCTCGTCGTCACTAGCCACGTCAACAGTAGGAGCGCCCTTGACAATCTCATCCGGGTTGAGCCGGAACATCCTAGCAAATTACTCATCAGTAAGGTCATGAATTATTTCTCCTTCTTCAGGAGTATAAGTCACAGACCTCCTGATAATCCCTTACAAGTCAAGTATCATAGTTAATTGAGACTTGATTTGCTGTAGGGGAGAAACATCATATTCATCTTGCTGAGATGT
The DNA here is from genome assembly GCA_018326465.1 of Flaveria floridana. Lineage (NCBI taxonomy): Eukaryota > Viridiplantae > Streptophyta > Magnoliopsida > Asterales > Asteraceae > Flaveria > Flaveria floridana. The sequence continues at coordinate 5,943 of BJCO01744341.1, read as the reverse complement.
TTAATCTGCTTGATTTAAACATGTTAATACATTAACCATTAGTAAATAATCAAGACAGTTGAATATCAAATATATATCAATATTAAGTACATAAGTTTAATACATGATTCAAGTACAAAAGCTTTCAAATACATAAATATATAAGCATTAATTTTGTCTTGAATCATGGGCTCGTCAGCAGGTGGGGCAGAAGATGATGCCCCTTGGTCTTGCTTTCGCTTTGTTCTTCTTTCTTGACCCTGAGTTGAGGCAGATGCAGCTGCATCTCCTTTGTCGTCATCATCATCATCCCGCCTTCCTCTTGTTTCTTCATCATCACTAACCTCATCATCATCACTCTCATCATCTTCTCCATCATCATCATCATCATCTCCTTCTCTGATCTTAAGTGGCTCCTCCTTTGATCCCTTGAGCTTGAGCATGATGGTCTTGTTGGAAGCCTCCAACTCCTCTATCTTCTTTGCTGATTAGACGTTATGCTCCTGTAGTTGGGCAATCTGCTGAGCTTGCTGTGAAATCTGATGTGCTTGAGTAGCGCTGATCTCCTCAAGCTGACATAGTCGTGCAGCCTTCTCTTCATCAGTAGCTAACAGCTTCAGCACCATACGGTTCAGTGCTGATAGCTGTTCCTCTACTCCAATGGGAGGTAGAGATGATCATGTGGTGAATGTGGTGTGTGATGAGGGACCGACTTGGTGGCTGGTGGTAGTAGTGGTGGCTGTGGTGAATATGGGTGGTGGTATGTGAGTGGGTTGTGACTGGTAGGCTGTAGTGGTGAAAGGTGGAGGTGTAGTAGTAGTGGTGGGGGGTGATGTGATAGTAGTGGTGGGTAGTGTGGTAGTAGTGGTGGGTAGAGTGGTAGAAGTGGTGGTGATCAAAGTAAACCTGGGCCTATTCCCTTTCTTCCCGTAGGGTTGAGCCATTTTCTTTCTCCTTGATCCCTTGGAGATAGAGGCTCCCCCTTGGCTACTGGGCTTGTCTGGGTTGTAAGATGGATCAGTAGTAGCCTCCCCAGACTCACACTGGCATCCACCAACCGCCCTAACACCTCTCTCAGTGGCTATGACCCGGCTCCCCACCGTTCGCACCAGAGGCTCTTCATTAGACTCCTCCTCCTTATCAGGTTGGAAGTCAGGGTGAATAGGAGCTGGTTCGGGTCCACCCTTACCATCCCCTCCCTAGTCAGTATTATCATCATCACCATCAGAGCCATCGGAGGGTAGAGCAATCTGCTCAGCATCCGTGCCAGATGCCCAAACAACCTCCTTACCGGGGGCTTCACCTGCTTGCCTTAGTAAACCTTCATCCGTCCAAGGGTGGTATCGTCCATCACCTCTAGAACCACAGCATCCTCCTTCTCCTTTGGCAGCGAAGGAAGCTTCTTGTCAATGATCATCTGTAGGAATCTCAGGTACATGTAGAAGGCTTCCTTGCCTTTGGCCTCTAAGTTCATGATCAAGTAGGAGAATATCATGTTGGAGAAGCTGAAGGGGTGATTCAGTACCAGTGCCACGTAGGCATTCTGGATTTGGTCAGATAGGTCATCAAATCCACCCCTTTGTGAAGCTATGCACTTCAGAATGATATGTGCTAAGTACTTGAACTGGGGACACAGGTTGCTTTTGTTAAGCACACCTGCGTTGATGTACCTAGTGTACTTCATCCGTAGAAAATACCCTCTAACAGTCAGAGGGTGGAACTTGGTTGGGTGATCAGCACCATCACCCAACTCTAGTATCCGTTGGAGGTCTGCTGCTATAACCTCAATGTCTTGCCCAAAAATGGAGCTCCAAATGTGGTAGGGCTCACTAGATCTATCCACTGACGCACCTGCCTAGAAGGCCTGCTGTATAGACCTGTAGAGTGTGTATGGAGCAGATATAGCTCTGTAGATCCTTGATCTTCTCAGAAATACAATAATATCAACGCACTCAGCCGCATTCCGAGTGGTGGCATCCAAATGAGCACAAATGTTGTTCTTAGTGTTGATGATCCACCTGTCTGCCATGTTTCTGTAACACAAGAGACAAACACATTAGTTCCGTTCACAATTGATAAACATTTTGACTTAGAATAGATTTTGATTAGTCTGGTTCAATCGTATGATTGAACCATACGACTGAGTTCAGTCGTACGATTGAGCATGTGTTTGAGTTCAGTCGTATGCAATTCCATGCGGTTGAGTCAGTCGTGCGACTGAATCACCAAATGGCTCAATCATGCGATTGAAGCGTGCGACTGGCTCAATCGTGCGACTGAAGTTCATCAGTTTTTCCATTCGCATAGTCTCATGTGCCATATCATAAACTTGAATCTTGTAATCAGATGAGACTAGACAGTGTCTTTGAGTTCATATGGTTCGCCGGACCCCGATATATCACTTAAACATCTTAAAATCAACGTATTTGTTCATTTAAGTGGTCTATTATAATGTTTATCTATCGGTTATTTGAGTTCCTAATTTAGGTCACATTTTACTTGTTTTAATCAGTTGTTTGATCATGAATCTTTCACAAATTACCTGTAAAATAGAATGATCAAGGTTAGAACTCAATATAGAATCAATCTCAAAAGTTTGAAATTTGGGTAGAGTAACGGTGTAATGACGGTTTTGGAAAGTTTTGAAGTCTGGTGGTGATCGCGACCGACTAAGCCTCTATTTATTCTGATTAGGGTTTCAGTCGTGCGACTAAGCCTAGTCGCATATTTCATTCAGGAGACTGGATCCATTCGCACTCTTCAATCGTGCAATTGACTCAGTCAGTCACATTCAGTCGGGCGACTAGGTTTCAGTCATGTGACTGACTCATTCGGTCACCTCCATTCATGCGATTGGTTTAGTCTTATGGTCCAATCGTTTGAATTTACTCATGCTTATGGTCCAATCGCACATCTGGTCAATACGTGTGGGTTAGTCGTGCAATTGGGCTCATATGTATGGTTCAATCGTACAGCTGGTCCATACTCATGGTCTAGTCGTGCGAATGGCTCATACTTATGGTCTGACTTTATGACCATTTGACACTTAGCCCTATTAATAATTGATAAGACATTCTGACCAGTGATCATCTCAGACATGATCATTTTAACTTAGAAAACTGTTGATCACCTCAGACATGATCATTTTAACAACAAAACAATTTGTCACCTCAGACGTGACCCTTTTTAGTGATTAAATCCCAGATAGAATTCCAATGCATAGTCCGACTTTTAATAACTAAGCTGACTAAAAACTAAACAAATTACACACCTAGAACTAAAAGACAGAACCAAAACTTATTTTTGTAATTTTGTGTGAGGTTGAAATCCTAAGATAAGTATCTACCAGATGTTCCTTTCTAGAACAGTATAGCATCAAGTTACATTGATCATAACAAGAACGATTCATTATGGAATCATACAGGTTTATCAAATCATTTGGGACATATTATCAACGTCTTTTGATGCTAGATTTTTGTTTTCATCGAGAGTCATTAACAAGTTTAGGAAATCATACTAGTGCTGTAAGGTACCCATAATGATTTGGACTTTCAAGAATTACAGCTCACGATGATTGCCAGTATACTTGTCCTCTTAAATTCATACATAGATTTTTAACACACATTGGTGATGATTTAGGTTTAATTATTTCAACAAGCATTTGTGGATCCCACACTTATATGGTAATCAACTTTCCTAGGGAGATTTATGAGCGGTCTACGGGTATTTTGACAAGAAGAGACTATTCTAAAAGCTTTCAAAGGGATGCAAAGCCTCAGGTCAGTGCCATCGCACAGCAGAGAGGCGCAAACAATAATGAATTCTAGAATATTTAGGTTATGCTTATCCTCAGGTCAGTGCTACCGCACAACAGAGAGGCACACAACCTGTCTTCTTGTTTGAGCAATTTTATTCTTTTTGCACAGATCTCACCAACAACATAGGTTATTACCTTGATTGCTTTTTTTTCATTTTTATGTGCTTTGCTCATTTTTCTAGTTATCTGCACACATTTGTGGCGTTTATTTTGCTCGTCACCCCTTATTGGAACTTCGTTGATTGTGTTAACCAGAGATAAGATGATAACCCACAGCTTGTTGAACAACTTAGTTTGAGCTTGAAGTCACAAATGAAGTCTACTTATCTATTGTGTTAAATCTACCGACATATCATCTCGTGATCTAGGAACCTCTAGGTCTACTTTCTCTGTGTTACCTTAGTAGTAGCTAGTTTTACTATCATTTTTCCTTTTATGTTGCTTAGACTTCTCAGACTTATACTTTGAATTTTGCATTTTAATCAGTTAAATTCTTTTAAAGTCCCAAACTCTTTGTTCCTGTGTTCTGTCATTTTCCATAGTCATTGAATCAGTATCACAGATACGATCTCCTTTCTATTATCTAGACTGTCCTCCTCCCTTGTTTTTTAAAGTAATTAAATAAAATAACTAATTTAATACTAAACTAACCTATTCTCCCCCTAAAATTCTAAAACTGAAAATCTTTTTGTGTTTTTGGATTTTTAAGACAAGAAAATTTAAAATAAGTAAAATAAAAGAAAATAAAAACTAAACGGTTGTCGGACTAAGCATTTTCATCTTCTGGAATCAATTCACATTTCTTTTTCACACCGTTGACCTCTAACAGATATAAAAATCTTGGTTTATCAAAAGCTTTTGTGAAGAGGACAGCACGTTGAAAATCCGTATTGATTGTAACAACATCGATTAAATTCTTTTCAAAACAATCATGTATAAAGTGATATTTAATTCCAATGTGTTTGGTCTTAGAATGTTGGACCGGATTTTTAGTTACGGCTATAGCAGCAGAATTATCAACAAATATAGGAGTGTTAGAAAATTTCAAACCGTAGTACCGCATTTGCTGTTGAATCTAGATGATTTGTGAACAGCAGCTTGCAGCAGCAACGTATTCACCTTCACAAGTTGACAGAGCAACAGATGCCTTCTTCTTACACTGCCACATGACTAATCTCCTTCCAAAAAATTGACAACCTGCTGAAGTGGACTTGTAGTTCATTTTGTAGCCGCCATAATCCGAATCACTAGATGCTGTAAGCTCAAATTCATCATCATGAGGATATCACAACCCAAGTGTTGGAGTACCCTTTAGATAATGAAATATCCTTTTGATGCCTATGAGATGGTTGACTTTAGGTTTCGCCAGATATCTGGAGCATAGACATGTCACGTACATGATATCAGGTCTTGATGCAGTGAGGTACATGAGTGATCTGATCATTCCTCGGTACATAGTGGCATCCACCAGATCACCATTTTTGTCGGGTGTGACGTCATGGTTTGTAGCAAGTGGAGTCCCAGTTGCGGAAGCATTCTCCATATCAAACCGATTGAGAATATCACCTACATACTTGGTCTGATGCAGAAATATCCCCTTTGGAGTCTGATCCACCTGTAATCCGAGAAAGAACTTCATCTCACCCATGACACTCATCTCAAATTCAGCTTTCATTACTGCTTCAAATTCTTTACATAATGCTTCGTTTTTAGAACCGAAGATTATGTCATCAACATAGATCTGAACTACCAGTAAGTCACCACCCTTTTCTTTGATGAACAGTGTACAGTTAATCACTCCTCTGCGAAAGCCATGTTTCATAAGATGAGTAGAGAGTTTCTCATACCAAGCTCTTGGGGCTTGATGGAGCCCGTAGAGAGCCTTATCTAGTTTGTAAACTCTGTCCCGATGATACGGATTCTGAAATCCTGACTTGCGTACACTGTCACCCGGATTTCACCGTGAGGGAATGCACTCTTTACGTCTAATTGATAGACTTTGATCTTCATGTAAGATGCATAGGCTAGGAAGATGCGGATTGCGTCCATTTTTGCCACAGGTGCAAACACTTCATTGTAATCAATGCCCTCGACTTGTCGAAATCCTTGAACTACAAGTCGAGCCTTGTTTCTTATTATGACCCCTT
>BJCO01744335.1:0-19867 GCA_018326465.1 Flaveria floridana | reverse complement strand
AAGAATCTCTCATAGTTCAATGAAATTCAGTAGGATATGTGTGTGTTTGTGATCATTTGCACTGTTGAATCGATCATGATGGACCAACAATATGGAGCAACCGGTGGCAATCATTGATCGAAAAGAGAAGAAGCTGAGGAATAAAGTGGTCCCACTTGTGCGTGTACAGTAGAAGCACAGAAAGGGATATGAGTCTACATGGGAGACTAAAGAAGAAATGAGACAGCATTACCCATGTTTGTTCGAGGAATAACAGGTTTCGGGGACGAAACCTATTTAAGGGGGGTGGACTTGTAACATCCGGTTATTTTTAACAAAAAAAAGTGAATAAAGAGAAAGAAAAGACATTTTACCCATGTTAAGGGGTAAAAAGTGTCAAAAGGACAAAAAGAATAAAAAGTGGGTGCATAAAGGAGATATGGCATCCCATAATCTCCTGCACACTTCATTTCATTCGATTCTAGAGAGAGAAAGAGCAGAATTTGGGTTTTGAAGGAAGAACGAGAAGAAGTCGACTTCAAGGTAAGAATTCATGCTTTTATGGTGTTCTCGACCGGTTATGTCCTCGGGTCTATGCTTATACTTGTTTGTATGTGTTCGGGTATGTTTTTAGTGGGTTCCTGAGCAGTTGGATTCAATTTGCAAACGAGTTTGGTGGAAGCCATACTCAAAAGCTGCAAGGTGAGTTCTAAGACCCCTATTTTACATGTTTTTGAATGATTTTAGGGCTGGAATGCATCTAAAAACTATTTTCGGGTATTTGGGTGAAAAATCCGTTCACGAATGTATGTGTAAGTGTATGATTCGTTTGGGGCTGTTATGAACATAAGGTTTCTAAGGCAAACTATGAATTTCAGCATGATGTTCGACTAAGTACTGTTAATGTATGTTTTTAGGTGATTTCCTATGATGTGTATGATGTTTAGTTTGTTCTAAGTGTGTAGTATGGTAGATCTGTGCTAAGGATGTGTTAAGATGATGATTGAGATCTAAAAATGGCACAAGTTAAGTTGCAGGTCCATTTACTCACCCGCATTAACTAATGCGGATAGCTAATGAAATGCGGCTAAGGCATTTTCTCAGCCGCATTAACTAATGCGGATAGCTAAGGAAATGCGGCTAAGGCATTTTCTCAGCCGCATTAACTAACGTGGACAGATAATGAAATGCGGCTAAGGCATTTACTCAGCCGCAATAACTAATGCGGACAGTCCAAGAAATGCGGATGACATTTGCTCACCCGCATTAACCAATGCGGACATCAAAAGGAAATGCGGATAAACACTTGGAATAAATTCTGACTTTTAGGGAAATGAATAATGTAGGCTTTGACCTAGGAGATTCCCGGGGATTATGTAAGTTGACTTTTGTGGTCATAGATGGTATGATGGGCATGTAATGATATATGCTTGATGTTTATGCATGATGATGATGATGATGTTTCATGGTTATACATGATGTGTGCCATGTATATATGATGCTTTGTATGATAATGTATGTTTATCTTTCCCATGACTTACATGTTATGATAATGAATGAACAAAGTATTATGTAACGTAAAGTGAAAGATAATGAAAGAGGAACATGATAATGAATGCATGCATTAATGAATGAAAGAGAAACATGATGATGAATGCATGCATTAATGAACGAATGAAAGAAGTCTTGCAAGCATTGGATATCAGGGTCCTTCTTTGTGATCGACCAAACGTGTAGTGCCACTACCGCTTACCTCTAGTACTGTGGCATACGCTCAGCTGTTCATTTATTGACTTCGGCCCAGCTTCGGCCCAGTAGCTTAAACGTTTTGGGGTGTAGCATATGGTATTGGTACGAGAGATATCTGATGTGCAAGTAAAGTTATAACAAACGAATGAATGAATGAACGAAAGAGATAATAACGATATTATCTATGTGTATGTGTGATGTATGATCGCGTGAAAGAAAAGAATGGTTTTAATGAAAACAAAGTATGTTTATTATAAAACTAGAACTCACTCAGCAACGCTGAATTTTATGCATTTTCCAGTTGGCAGGTAATGTTGCTGAGGATGGCACGAGGCGGCTGCTCATCTCTTTTAGGATGACATTCCTTTGTTAATATTTTTGCATTGTATTATGTTTCATGTATTTATAAAACAAAATGGTGTTTGTAGAGTATTCGGATAAACGGGATTACCTAAGGAATCCTCTTACTACTAAAAGTCACTGTTTATGACTATTTTGTAATTGATTAAAGATGTATTACTTTGCAAAAGCTTTCATGATGAAATGAGATGTCTCTTTAGAATGTTTTCGCTGCAATGTTTATTTAAAATATCTGTAAATGTATGTTTTATGTGCAATGATTGACCAGTTGTAAGCGTCTCGGGAACAGGGTCTTACAGTATCCTTGTTTCGAAAAATACCCATCTGTTCTCAAAAGCTTTACGCTTATCTATCTTTGTACCTTAGAAGCTTCTTTGTGTACTGTTGTGTTTTATGTTTGTGCTTATCTCCTCTTCTATACGATAGTACTAACCTGGAGTGATGATCTCCTCTATTATACAAAAGTACTGACCTGGAGCTCTTATCAACACAATATGAAAAACTCCTCTGTTATACGATAGTACTGACCTGGAGTGTTCATCAGTACAACTTGATGATCTCCTTTGCTGTGCGTGAGTACTGACCTGGAGCTCTCATCAATTTATGTTAATATGTATCTAGCTTCTTCTGAAAAAGGATCTTTGTTGTACGTCAAAACTATTAATCAATCAGTCGATGTAATTCCTTCAAGAAATTATGAGGACATGATAAGTTTCTTTGCCAAATGTCTGTGGGGACTGAGTCATTCAATGTCTTCTTTAAATTAACCCACAACATGATAACAACAGCTACGGTTTACTTGTCGAAAAGAAGAAGGCATGGGCTTAAAACGGACAAGTATATCTGCAATCTCACCGAACTATGTCTCTCCAGCTTCATTCCTTCAGCTTCTCGTTCTTCCCTAAGCTCTTTTCTTTGTTTTTGTTAAAAACAATTTGATGTTTTAGTGTGATCGTGTGGGGCTTTTTCTTTTGCTTTTCCTCTTTTGTTGTGTTTATTTTGTCTTAAATTCTTTTATTTTATTTTTGCTTTTAATTTTTAATTATAAATGAAAAGAAAACAATTTTTTTAATTTTAGGGTTTCCTGGGAAATTATATTTTCGCTGGTAGTTTCGCCTTGGCGAGACTGCAGCTTCGCTGACACTTTCGCCCTGGTTCTTTCGCCCATTCTTTCGCTTAGAGAAACTATAGTTTCGCTGCAGCGAAAGTAAAAATTGCTGCGAAACTATTCACTACGAAAGTATAGATGCTTCTATGAAACTACCTACTATTTACGTCTTTCTCCGAAACTGCTTTCTCATTTTCGCAGTTTCGAGAAATAAGGGTTTTAGGTTTTTCAGAGGTTTATTTAGCGAATCTGCATTTGTGTGTTGTTTTGGGTTATTTTTGCACTGATTCATTTTCGCAAGTGAGTTTCGAACACAGGACCGTAGTTATTTTTAGGGTTTAGTCATTCAATGGGGTTTATTTTGATTGAGACCGTTGGGTTGTCTCACAGTTCATACTGCGAAACTACCTATTGTCCAGCGAAACTGAACGAAAGTTCTTGATTATTCTGCGAAACTGTGCAGTTATGCTGTCCGAGCGAACTTAACAGTTTCGCAAAACAAAACTTAGTTTCGCTGCGCCGAAACTATAGTTTCGGCCGATTGAAATTACCACATTGTCTTGCCGAAACTGTTAGTTTCTACTGCCGAAAATGTCTCTTTCACTTGCCGAAACTAAAATAATTTCTGCGAAACTACAGTTTCGGCTAGCGAAACTATCCTCTTGATTAATTTTAATCTTTATTATTATTATTTATTATTATCTTTTTTAATATTATTTTTTTATATCATGCTAACTTTTTCTAGATGGTTTTCAGTTTAAATGGCTAATCTCAAGTTTGATGAGAGGAACAACATCATGGCCATTTTAGATGATACACACCCTAAAGCTACCACGTTTAGAGACTGTATACGGTGGTTGCAGAGATACCCGATTGCTTACGCTATCTCACACTCCACCACTATATATGATTTGCACATCCGAGACTTCTGGCGTACAACTGAATATGATACGAGGGGAGACTCATAGAGGATTGTAACCAGAGTATTGGAGAATAAGTTGATTATTAATGATGAGGTTATATCTAGAGTATTGAGGCTAGATGAGGATTCTGGAGAGGAGGTTGAATTATCTAACTAGGAATTATTTGAGGCCTTCTGCTCGATGGGTTATGAGGGTCCTCCTTTCGGGACGAGAAAGGAAATCAAAAATTCCTTTCTCTCCAAGGAGTGGAGATATATAGCCCATGTTTTTATTATGTGCTTAGATCACCATAAAGGTGGATCAGATAGGCTGAACCTGGATTAGGCTAAGGAAATGGCTATATGCTGTAGGGGAGAGAAGGCCAATATAGCTAGCTTGATATTTGAGTGCATGGCTGAGAATGTGATGGCCCTAAAGAAGGACAAATGGTTGCTATACCCTCGATTCCTTCAGATGATCATAGATGACCTCATTCCTAACGTTCCAAGACATGGAGAGGTAAGGAGATTAGTGTTGATGAACACATGAATTTTTGTTGATTGTTGTCCAATGAATTGAGTATGATCAAGACAAAGCTTACTAATCAGGAGATAAGGGAGAAGCAGAAGGATGAAGTGATGGAGGGTATGACTAAGATGCTGATTGATCAAAATAAACTGATCAAAAGACTGCTTGAGGAGGTGAACGAGTTAAAAGCTGCAGCCAGCCTGCCCAATCAGCTAACTCAACATGAGTTAGATGACTTGACTGATATACATTGAGCTTATCTTCTTTTGATTGTATTGTTGCTTTATGGATTATATTTGAATACATTTTGGTCATTATTGTTCATCTAAATCATTGTGTGTGTTGTTATTTCTGGTATTGAACGATTCAAACCTTCATTTGTACTGAAAATCGATCAAATGGACCAACAAATGCTCAAAATGAAATCATCAACAATGAAAGGGTATTTCGTTCGAGAGTTTGTGGACAAGAGATGGTGGTGAGTGAAACCACCATCAGAGAACATTTGGATCTTCATGATGCTGGAGCCCCAACTAAATTTCCAAGACCTGATTTAGAAAACACCTATGTTCAAATGGGATATGGAGGTGATGTCAGTAAGTCCATTGTCTACAAATTTAACTTCTCCTACAACTGGAAGTACTTACTACACATTATCCTTCATAGTCTATCTAACAAATCAGGCGATTGGGATCAAATCCCTTATGAACTAGGCTGTTTAGTTCACGGGTTGGTCAAAGGCCTGAGGTTCAACTATTCCAGGTTTGTTTTGAATAAATTGTGGGGAAATCTTATCAAGAATACATTATACATGTATCCTCGATTTATTCAGCACTTTATCCACTATGAACTAAACCTGGATAAACTAGAATATAAAGATATTCTAGTAGTTCCTCAAATGCGGCCGGGTATCTTCGGAATGCTGAAAAAAAAATCCACCAATTTCACTGGAAGGCTCACTCCTCTGCTTCCAGGTATGCTTGAGCCTATAGCTCCTGGTGACATCCCTGTTAAACCAACAGGTGATGAACCCACACCAGCAATCACCACTCCACTTCAAACAGCCTCCTTACCTGTCAAATACCTTTACCAAAGACATCCGAAGCGAACCCTTGTTCAATCTACTCTGGTTGAACAAGCCCCCTCTGTTTAGCCCAAAAAGGCTAGTGTGGAGCACCGGGCTCCCACTCAGCCTGAGGTTTAACTTTCCCGTCCAATTGGCCTTAATATCAGTATTGAGTCTTCTCAGTCTCAACTTGATGAGCCTATCACCCAAACATCAAGCCCTCAGGATGAGTCATAATACTCTCCTGAGCAACCAAAAAGGGACAGCCACATCACTGGCTCTGAGTCATTAAATGTTGACCAAGGTCCTGGGTCATTAGGAATACCTACCATATCGTTCCCTGACCTTTTAACACAAACTGATGAGGATTTCATGTTTCCTCAAAGCTATGAAGTTGATCTATCACATCTCTCTTTAGATCAACAGAGCCAAAGGAAACCTCGGATCTCTAACCCACATCAGCAACCAATAACTAAGGTGAGTCCCACCGGTGTGCAGGGGAGTCATGTAGGCTCAGCTGCCACTACTAAGAGTCTCTCATTGAGCTCTCAGGATAGTGGTAACATCAATGAGACTGTGTCTATGGGAACTCTGCCCATTGATATTTCTGAAAGAGATATCATTGAGCAAAGGAATCCAGGGTGCTAAGCAACCACTACTGGTGATGAGGATGTACATACTAGGTATGTTGTCTCATCTCCCCGTGATTTTTCACATGAAGATGAGGGAAGACTGAAACTCACCATTGAGTACCTGCTCTCTAAGGTCTCAGACCTTGAATTCAAGGTTAAGATCTTAGAAACCAGGTCTGCCACTTAGCAACTTGAGATTGGAGATGTCAAGGCAAAACTAGCTGAGACATAGATTGAGAAATCCATTAGGCATGTACCAACTCAGGTTTCTTTAAGTTCTTCCTCTAGATCATCTACTTCTCAAGATGATGCAACCAAAAATGAGGAGAATGTACAGAAACAAGCTCATAAGGAACCTCAAATTTCTGAGGAGCCTCAATCTTTGACTCTTACAACTTTATCCTCCCATTACCCTATAGCAATCATCTATTGTTTTCCCACAACCACCTCCTTTGAGTTTTCAAGTGGATCCAAGGATGCTCATCAACCTTCACAAATTTTTCACACAGTTATTGATGAGCTCCTCACTTGAACAACCATCCCCTGATGTTTCCATAACCTACTTTGGAGCAGAAGAGCTTCAAAGGTTCAGTGCACCACCTACCACTCAGGTGGAAGTTGGTCAACCTAAGGTCACTAAGGAACCTGAGATTTACTTCAAAGGGGAAATAAGGACTGATGACCTAGCAACTGCCCCAGTTGGGATAGATGGTGCAACATCAATCTCTTCCGAAGCAGAAATTTCAGCTGCGAAATTGATTGTTGGCTTATCATCTCTTTCTGATGAACTGGTTCTTACAGAGGTCATCCTTGATCTAGCCTCTGAGGTGAACAGTGAGGACTTTCTTACAACTCCTATCCTTCAACAAATACCACAAGATCAACCACAAACTTCTTAACCTCATCCTCAGTCCTCTCAACCTCAACCCTCAAAACTAGAATCTCCAAAAGAAGTATATCCTCATGATTACAAAGGTAAGAGGAAGATGACTGATGAGAAACTTAGTGAGGATGAAAGGTTAAACAAATTAAGAAGAAAGGGTAGACTCCCTACCGAAAAATTGTTGCTGCAAGCAGCAAAGCAGCAGCAACATCTCAGGAGTCTATTAATGAAAAGAAGAGATTGGAGGTAATTGACAGGCTCATCATCCTCGGAGTAGAAAATGAAGAAATGATACTACTCCTACTTGATGAGCTTGTCAAATTGGAAGAGGCAACCTTGCTACAAAAAGAAAAGGAGAATGCAGCAAGGATGGCTAAAGAGGAGAAGGCAAGGAAGATGAAAGAAGAAGCTGAGTTGAAGAAAAGAAAGGAGAGGATAGCCTTCTTGTGTTTAAGAGGTTATTCTCAGGAGGAACTGAGTCCTCATAAGAATGACATGATTCTGCTTCATGTCAACAGAGAACAAGATCAAATCAGTAAGGAAAGAAAGAAAGCTGCCAGGGAGAAAACAAGGGAGAGAAAGAAGAAGGAAGAAGAGGCTAAGCTTGTAGCTGCCAAGAAAGTGGGAGATAAAGCCTGGATTAAGGCTTATCTCAGGGCACATGGCTTCACTGGCAAGAAAGTTAGGCCAATGTCAGAGAAGACCCTACAACGACATGTTAGTGATATCAAAGTTGACATTCGCTTAGGAATAAGGAAGAAGGTATCTCAGGAGATACAGAGGATGAAACCCAAACCAGCACCCAAACCACAACCCACAACAACTGAAATCATCACTGAACCTACACCCTTTTCTTTCCCTATCAAAACAGAACCCATCAATGAACCATACACCCCTGAAACCACACCATCCACATTACCACTACCATCTTCCTCTGCCTCTCAACAACCACCACCACAACATATTCTACAACCCAAAACATAACCTAAAACCTAATCAATACCCAAACCATCCTCTGAACCATCCAAAACTCCAACCTTAGAAGAAAATGGGGAGATCAAAAGGAGACTCAACAAATTCTCAAAAGTGAGTAGCATCTCTTATGAGGAAGGGTTCATCATATTACAATACATTGATGGATCCTGAAGCTCTCTCACAAGAAATGCCTTGTTAGATCTACCCCGAGAAACTCTACACCAATCACTCAATCTTCTAGCCTTATGCTCTGATTTATCAAATGAAGAAGAGAAAAAGCTAAGAAGAAAATTGGTAAGCCTGCTGCACACTAGGAATGGGGATAGACTGCCAAACTTGCCTCTTATTCGTAGGAAGAAAATAATCCAGTGGAGGTTTGATGAACCTTCTCACAAGTTCATTTTGGAGAGGGAGAATGGAGAGGTAAACAAGTTCAATGCCTCAGCTCTACTACACTTAAGCAGATTTGATATTGCTGAGCTAGCTGAGAGACCATTCACCAATCCCTCATAGCTGCTCACATCAGAAGATTTATAGACAACCTTCATCTTGCCGAATTAAACAAAAGGCAAGAACTGAAGACGAGTTAAAAGTTTAAGAAGGAAGTGTAGTTTTGGTAGGATCAGCCTAGGGGGAGTTTGTTAGATCTATTGAGGCTGATGCAACCAAAACAACACTTAGAAAAAAAATCTATACAACTAAGAGAAGTCTTCCGAAGGCAATGCTGCAACTTTCGAAGCTTCTATGGTGATCTTCCGAAGAGCTTCCGAAGGATGAACTCGGTCTTCCGAAACTTAGAAGATCTCCTTCCTATGTAGACACTTAGAAGAATGAAGACAAAGTCTTCCGAAGACAAAGCCTCGGAAGAAGCTGTGTCTTCCGAAGTATAAAATGGTTCGGAAGAACTTATTCTTCTGAAGCCATTTTACCTTCGGAAGAATCGCAGTATGAACTAGTGGACAAAGCATTGTCCGGCTGACAATTGCTGCCTACTCTGATTCTATGCAAGATGTCTTCCACGTTCATGTGGTTGACCTTACTTTTGTCTACTATTCACCATTCCTTAGCTAGTACAGCTGCCACCTTTAGTTGGAGACTAAAAGGTAAGTCATGGACCTATCATGACTACCTTATCTTAGATAATACTTTATCTAAGACACCCTACCTCTAGTAATATAGTATTTGTTTAGAAATAAGTCCAGCATGTTATCTACGTATAACAAGCTATAGATAGTATTATATATAGTCGCTCATTGTAACTTAGTATCCACGTTTCTACAGGAGTCTTGTAATACTTAGTTGAGAGATAATATATACAAGTATCTTGAAAACCATTTTCTTGTGTTCTTTACTTATTATATTATTATCAACTGAGTTCTTGATTCTGCATTCATCAAACGAGTGATATTTAACAGTTTGTAAGAAACACTAAGTGTTGAGAGAACAATATCGATCCTGCAGTGCCTTTATGAGTTAACGCGGTGAGAGGTTGAGCAATTTTTGAAAACCCTTCGATGAATCGTCAATAATAGCCAACCAACCCAAGAAACTGTCGTACCTCAGTTGGAGTTTTAGGCGTAGCCCAGTTTTTGATGGCTTCTATCTTTACCGGGTCAACATGTATTCCATTCTCATTGACCACATGACCCAAGAATTGGACTTCTCATATCCAGAAGTCACACTTTGAAAACTTAGCATACAATTGTTCTCGTTTCAACAGCTCCAAAATCAGTCTAAGGTGTTCCTTATGTTCTTCTTTATTCTTTGAATGAAAAAGAGTGTCATCAATGAAGACAATGACAAACTTTTCTAAATAGGGTTTGCACACTCGGTTCATGAGGTCCATGAAAACCGCTGGCGCATTGGTCAACCCAAATGGCATAACCAAAAATTCGTAGTGGCCATACCTAGTTCTGAACGTGGTCTTTGAAATGTCTTCCTCCCAAACCCGTAACTGATGATAACCTGAGCTCAAATCAATCTTGGTTCCCGGTTAGTGGAATGATTCTTGTAACCGGTCAAACAGGTCATCAATGCATCGGCGTAAATATTGGTTCTTGATCGTCACCTTGTTTAGTTTTCGGTGGTCAATACATATTCTGAAAGTTCCATCCTTCTTTTTCATGAAAAGCACTAGAGCTCCCTAGGGTGAAGAGTTAGGATGTATGAATCCATTGTCTAATAATTCTTGCAATTGCTTAGACAACTCTTGTAGTTCGTTCGGTGCCAGATGGTACGGCGCCCGAGCGATCGGAGCTGCTCGAGGCACTAACTCAATCTGGTATTCTATCTGCCTGTTCGGAGGAAAGCCAGGTAAGTCTTCAGAAATACTTCCAAAAAGTCTCTGACAACTAGACTATCTTCAACACGCTTCTCATCAGCCTTCTTCTTAATAACTAGTGTTAGTAGAGCGAAATGCTTTTTCCTGAGACATTTATGCGCCCTCACGTATGAGATGATGCCAACCACAACACTAACCTTGTCACCTTCTACCATAAGGATCCCATCACTAGGAAGAGGTAACTTAATCAGTTTGTTTCCATAAATGATCTCTGTTTGGTTTTTGGACAACCAGTCCATTTCAACCACGTGATCGAAGATACCATGGGTAATAGGAAACCAAATTTATATAGAACGAATGTCTAGACAAACCTAGATTACAACAGCCAAGCACATGAGTGGCGGTTATAGTCCGACCATCGGTTATTTCTATGATATATTATGAAACTTAAGCTGGTAAGAACTACCTCTAGCAGTCCACTCAAGTTACTGGGTATGAAACTTCCATCAGCACTCGAATGAGATAATGCTGAAGTAGAACTACCATTTCTGCCGTTTTCCTATCTTCTTGAGCCTTGTATAGTTTCTCTTTAAATGCAAAGGTTGTCTTCACTCATAATATCCTTTATGTGCTTCTTGTGGTTGAGGAGACTTGGCTGGGATGTTCGCGCGACAGTTCTTGAAGGTATAGCCAAATTTCCCCATAGCACTCTCAAATGTTCTTATTGCACGACCCATGGTGATTATCATTGCACTCGTTGTTTATAATGGAAAGGTGGAGATGAAATGGATGAGGTTGTTATAATATCTTACTATTCAGTCCTACGCTAAACGTAATCAGCGAAAAAATCCGATTGGATCCCACCACGGGGGAACAAACAAATGTAACATACGCCTAAACATGATAAATATCAACTGAAATGAATGTTGGAACACTTAAATAACCAA
This sequence comes from Flaveria floridana, assembly GCA_018326465.1. Lineage (NCBI taxonomy): Eukaryota > Viridiplantae > Streptophyta > Magnoliopsida > Asterales > Asteraceae > Flaveria > Flaveria floridana. Next base: position 8,457 of record BJCO01744335.1, on the reverse strand, counting down.
GACTCTAAGTATTAAGATCAATCCATGAACTAGAACTACATGTGCAGAGAGCATCATCACTCTATTGCAACTTTTGAAGGTCTTGAACATTGTAGATGAATATTATTTCACGATTACTGAAATGATAGAAAGAGCAATGTCTCATAGAGACTAGGACTAATGCCATAATACGAATCTCATTAAGGCTCGAGGTAGATGAGAACTTTCATGCGAGTAGGAATGAAGGATTTGTTTCAATATCAATAATGAGGTTTTATGAGAATCGAGTCCTCATGTCTCCAAGTATAGAAATGAAAATTTGTACTGCTTATGACCGTTATCACCCGACAGAGTTCGTCAAACTTCTCATGCATGACAAATTACAGTTACGTGTGCACATGTGATTCTAATTTGCTTTGCATGGTCATCCCTGGTTCCTCCCATCCGATCTAACATACCTTGTCAAGTACCAAGTGTTATCAATGACAGAGGTATCACAGATATCGTTATTAAACCAAGGGTCAATTAACTATATCTGGTTTTTATAATTTATAATTGTTATAAATTATTTAGTATTAATGTTTATTTATTAAATGTTGATTTCGGTTTAATTGCGAGCTAAATAAAATAAAGTAAAAAGAGTAAGTGGTCTTAAAGTTGTCTCCTCCTTGCAGCAAATATATTAAAACATCTTAGTTGAATTGCGATCGTGATCAGTAAAGGAAAAGTTGGATTCCCTTTTGAATATATATATTTGAAATGCAATTCCACCATTCTATAAAAACACACATTACTCATACAAAGAACCTGAATCACATTCATCATTTCTCCAAAAAGAAGAAAGTAGAAAGAATGTTGGATCTTTCCTTCCTATCACAAACAACCGAATATCACTGTGACTTTTCGCCCGCACAACCGCATCGCTGCTGCCTACTTGCACCAGGCCTGCCGTGAACCATATACACCCGATTGCAACCATGGACCGCGCCTCTTAGAGCCACAACCACTGTGTTCCAATTTAGTGCTCGTTGATTCTAGCATTCATTCGTTGTCACTTGGTATCTCAAACGGTTAATTATTAATCACAAAGGTATTATTATCTCATCAGTAGGTTAATAATATTCTGTATTTGCGTTGTTTGTATTCCCAGATCCTGTCGGGTTCACTTTTGGTATTTATTTATACTCCGCTGCGTTACAATTTATTAACATGATTAATAATTATCAAAACTGTTTTGATAAATAAACCTAACCAAGATACCATTGAACCCAAAAATGTTCACGGCAGATAGAACACGCAGGAACCACCCATGAACTCGGGTAGACCGCACTCGCTCGACCGTAACATATCCGACCCGTGTTGAACGAAACCGTAAGCGAACCGTAACCGTAAGTAGTACAAGTAAAAGGACGAGAAAGAAGATGTACCAACAGGTTGCTCCAGTAGATTTCGATAGCTGCTCGGAGTTGAATCTCTTTCCGAAGGTTCGCAGTTGAAGGGAGGGAATCGTCGGGGTGCTCGTTCACGTAGATTCAGTCGCGTGATAGAGATCGTCGGTGATACAAACCATGAGGATTGTTTGAGTTGTTGAGGAAAGGCCGAAGGACAAGAAGGGCTGTCGTGAGAATATGGTTGCGGAAATAGGGTTTGGGGTGAGGTGATTTCGGTTTTGTCAAAACAGCCAAGGGGGTGGGGGGGTTGGTTATGGTTTTCACAAGAGACGGCAAAAGATTGTTGCACTTAGGTTCCTCTAATTACAAGAATTGCATTTGTAGGTTATAATTAAATTATTGGCTTTGTTTAGGTAATAATTATAATAGTAATAATTCTAATAATACTAATAATAATATAATTTTCTTTCATGAGTAACGACGAGCAGTTAGGAAATAAGAACGGTGTAAAACTGAAATATACGGGTTGTCACAATGTATGTGTTATTCCATAATATGGTGGAACTCCTTTAAAAACATATGAACAGAATGTTATCAATGTATATCGGATACGTGGTATGGGCCTTGTCTCAAATAGAACAACTTGTAATGATGATGTTATACTAATCATGATGATTTAAAAAGTCCGGTAACATAAGTCACGAGTTTTATGCTGACGTTTGATTTCCAAAATGTTTTTTGGTATATAAAATGGTTATAATTAAGCAAGGTTTATATATTTGCTTTAGTTAACTTTTGTGGATTCGGCCTACTTGTAATTTAACAAAGTTTTACACTTTAATTATAATGCGTAGTGGTAAAGAATTGAAGCTGGGGAAATGAAAATATAATCCATGTGAAAACATTCTGTGGAGCCAAAACTTGTAGTCTGTGCAAGAACATCACTGGAGCGAGAAATTTATGATGTTAGAACTTGGGGGCTTAGGGGATAACTTGAAGAATTTTGTGTATATAGTTCATTTTGATGTGTATCTTAAAATACTTGTCATTTCAACATTTTATAAAGCTTTTGCAACAATCATAATAGAAGAGAAAACATTGTTTACACTATTGATCTTATTAATTTGATGTTTTCGCTTAGAGAAGGGTATTTTCGCAAAAGGAAATTATTTCTTCAAGTTCTCTCTTTTGGTAGTGAGTTTGAAAAAAATTAGGACTTGACTCTCATGAAAACTTTGATTTGTTAAGAATAGATAGTTTTCGGATAAAACTTTATGGGAACTTTATTCGGTGCAAAAACTTTTGGGTCTGCGAAAACTTTAAAGACTTTAAGAAAAGTCTCAATGTTTTTTAATTTTCAGATATGACTACATACTTGAATATGAACAATATCAATGCATAGCTTAATTTGGATACTGAGATTGAAACAGATACCAAACCTCCCGGGCTTAGAGTGGAGATGACTAACCCGATTTGGCATATCGCTTTGAAAAATCATGTTATTTGTACAGAACTACGTATGTAGAGATCAATTAGGTTTGCTGATGTGGCCTTAATTATACATAAAATGCATAATACTTCCTTCTCTTTTGAATACATGTTTAATTAGTTATTTTTATTGTTGCTCTTATTGTTTTATTTTTCGATTGTGAGGATTTAAGATACCACAATAAAAACTTATACATATTAATTTAACATGATACCGAGGAGTAATAAAAGTCTTTATCTAGATCAAAAGAATAAATTTAAAACATAAAATAAAATGAGTAAAATGGTTATAATATGGTATTGAACCTAATTGTTTTGATTTTAATTGCATTCTAACATATGGATTCTTTGTCAAAAATTATGCAGGCTGCTTGAAGTGCTTCTTGAAATCAAATAAAAAGTCATATGAAATGAAATCAAATAAGTCTCTAAGTTAAGTAAATTAAAGGCCCATGCAATGATTCCAAAATGCAAGCCCATGAGAACTTTCGCTTATCAAATGAATAATTGTTAGAGTTCAAATAAAAGGCCCATGACATGTAAGACTTTGGTGAATGAAAAATAAAGAGGGCATATTATTAAAAGAGAAAACCCTGCGGCAAAGAGAGGAAGAAGAGAGAAAATAATGACATGATGGTAAAGAAGAAAACAAAACCTCATTATTTTGAAACAAACATTGGAGTTTGGAGTACCATTGGAGAGCAATCCTTAAGCAAAGAGCAAGATGGGAGAATTAGGATTGAAGCATAGAAGCATTGAAAATCATTCGATTTTGATTCGTTTTCCTTATTATTTATTTGTTTTGTCGATTCTTTCATTTATGTTTATAAAGTTTGAATATTTACTAGTGTTCTTAATATTTTTCAATATTATGAGTAGCTAATCTTTTTGGTACTGCCTAGGTTGAGTTGATACTAACATGTTTTGATTAACGATCCGGTAATAATTTCGTATATTTGTTTATTAATCTTACAACTTGATTATTTTCTCAATTCAATATGAATATGTGTAGCGTTTTATGCTTAAAGGTTATTGCTATGCTCTTGTATGTTTGATCTTGATTGATTGCGTGACATCTAGATTAGGTTTGCACGTTAAAATTAACTACTTTGTGTTTTTAATTTTAAACTTTGATTAGAGATAATCTTAGGAGTTTTGGCTGTGATTTTTAAAGTATTTTTCAATGTGCTACCTTATCTAAAATCTCGAGGTGATAGATATTGCTTAAAAACTAATATCCATTGCTTGTTATGTTTAGATTTCATTCGTGGTGTTAGTGTTTTAACGTATTTAATTAGATTTAATTAGGTTGTCATTTGTCTTAGGGTTGTAAAATTTAATTTTAAAGACATTATGGTAGAAAACTTAGAGGTGATCTTCCATTAAACAATTTAATAAACCTATCTTGTGCTTCACACGTGTCTTTAGTCTTCTAAGGGAGTAGTAACATACATAGTTAACCCTATATCCGTACTTTTAGAGATAGTCATACGAGTTATTACCTTTATGTCATCACATGTTAGTTGGATTCCTACCTAGGTAGTTATTTCACATATTTGTTCGTATTCAAGTTTCCAAGTTTGAATTATTGTTTGTTTATTTCTTCTTTCGTGTTCAGATTAATTAATTTTAGTTTTATAGTTTATTTTGTTTATTAATATTAGTTACTTTTCATAATTATATTAAATAGGTTAGAAGCCGATAGAGGTCTATTATCGAGAGCCGCCAAAAGTGTCCACGTATTCGATATCCGGACTTACCTAAACTTTACTATATCACGACCGGTACACTTGTCGTTTATGTGAAGTTTAGTTAGGAATTTACTTTTTAAAACTCATTTTTGAAAAATAATTGTAATAAATTAAGATATATTTTTTCATACATCAACCCGGTGCCTAGAGCAGGATGACTTTGTTAGCAATCCCAACAGGGTGGTGAGATCTATCGGGGTGGTCATGATATTATTGCTTGTTCTATTTCTACTGATAGTTTTCAAGAGCAAGATGACTTTGTTAGCAATCCCAACAGGCTGCAATGAAATGCCTTCCGTAATACCAATAATCCTGGTTGGCAGAATCATCAGGACTGGAGGAGTGGGAACCCATCGTGTTTACAACTACGTACTCAGAGTTTATTTCAGAATCAAAGTTCGAGTAGCAGTCAGACTAGTGCCATAGGGTTAGGGGGAGAAGAAGCCCACCCTTGAGGAGATAATGATGCAGTAGTCACGGATGTTGACTCAGTTCATGGTGAGGGATGACACCAGGTATAATGAAGCACAAGCTAGAGATCACGCATATCAGGTTAGGTTCTAAGAGAACGAGGCTATTATCAAGAATCAAGGAGCATTATTGCATAATACAAATGGACGGTGGGCCACTTATCGGATTCGTTTTAGGAAAGGCAACTTGGAGGTCTACCTAGTAATGTAGTGAAGAATCAAAATGCGCATTTGAAGGTTGTGATGACTTGAAGTGGTAAATCGTCTGGTGTGGTTAAGCCTCCTCTAGTGATTGAAGAGGAGGTCGATGAGGAGATAGAGATGGAGGCTCCCACTGGCAGGGTGCAATATAGGCTGCGCCCAGCAAGTACGACACAGCCAGAGGAGTCCGTAAAGAATCTTGTTGAGAAGAAGAAGGCAAAGGAGTCATTAATCCACATTGATCAACTTCCATATCAAGGACGATTGGCTCGGCATCGGTCTGAGGAGCAATATGGGATGTTCCTTGATATGTTTAAACAACTCAAGGTGAACTTACCTTTTGTAACGGCATCACAGCATATGCATAAATACGCTAAGTTTCTAAAGGGTCTACTCACAAATAAGAAGAAATTGGAGCAGATCTCAACTATGATGTTAAGTGAGGAATGTTTGGCTGCTGTGCAGAACGAACTACCATAGAAGATGACTGATCCGAGTAGTTTTACTATTCCATGTATCATAGGTGGTTTGTCTGTGAGCAATGCTTTGGCAGATCTAGGGACTAGCATCAACTTGATACCATATTCTGTGTTCGCTAAGCTACGCCTATGTGCGCGAGAACCGACACACATGAGTATTCAGTTAGCGAATAAGTCAGTGAAGTATCCATAAGGGATTGTAGAGAACATGCTCATTAAGGTGGATAAGTTTGTTTTTCGTATTGACTTCTTGATCTTAGATATGCATGAGGAGGGGAAGGTCCCATTAATCTTAGGACGACCTCTCCTGGCTACTGCGAGGGCATTAATCGATGTCCTTGATTACAAGCTAACCCTATAAGTTGCAGATGAGACGATTACGTTTGACGTGAAACAATCCACGAAGAACACACACGATCAGGATGACACTTTAAACTTCATGGATACCATTTGGACACAAAAGACAATAAGTTTTTGAGAGTTTATCAGATCAGATCAGACAGACTCACAGATCCTGGTTAGGGAGAACTAGGAAATCAAGTTGACCGCTTTTGCCTTTGAGCATGACTTGGTGGATCTGGAGAGTCAACCTTTCAAGAAAGCTAATGTGTGCGAGGTGATTACAAGAGAGGAACCCATAAAGAAACCATCGATTAAGACTTGAAAAGAAATTGCTTTTCTAGATTAGGGATCTCAGTTACCTATCATCATTTGTATCAGATTGACAGAGATTGAAAAGAAGAGACTAGTGGATGTGCTAAAGGCACACAAGTAGGTGATAGCGTGGAAGCTGATGGATATCAAAGGTATCAACCCTTCATTTTGCACGCATTAGATACTCATGGAAGATGAGTATAAGCCTATTAGACAGAGTAAGAGAACATAAAATCCTAACATCCAAGAGGTATTTAAGAAAGAAGTAATTAAGTTGTTAGATGCAGAACTAATCTACCCTATCTCTGACCCGAACTGGGTCAATCCCGTGCGGGTTGTTCCCAAGAAAGGGGGGATGACAATGGCGACTAATGAGAAGAATGAGTTGATTTCGACGAGGATGGTCACCGGGTGGCGAGTTTGCATTGATTATCACAAACTGAATAATGCAAGGAGCAATGACCATTTTCCGCTTCCCTTTATCGATCAGATGTTGGAGCATTTATCAGGGCAATAGTTTTACTATGATGGATTTTTAGGTTATTTCCAGACCCCCAGAGCTCTGGAGGATTAGGAAAAGACGACCTTTACATGCCCGTATGGCATTTTTGTTTATCGTGGTAGCTGTATTCCAGGACATGATCGAGGATTACATGGACATTTTCATGGATGACTTTTTTATGTTTTAGAGTTCATTTGACTCATGCTTAGAGCGTTTGGGGAGGATGTTGGCTTGATGTGAGGAGACCAACCTCATATTGAACCGGGAGATGTGTCACTTCATGGTAAAGGAGGGCATCATTTTAGGGCACAAGATTTCACATACGGGGCTTGAGGTTGATAAGGCGAAGATTAAGACTATTAGCAAGCTTCCGCTACCCACATTAGTGAAATCTATTAGGAGTTTCCTAGGCCACGCTGGTTTTTATCAACGTTTCATTAGAGATTTCTCTAAGATTGCAAGGCCAATGACACAACTTCTAGTGAACGATGTGCCATTTGTGTTTTTTGAGGAGTGTAAGAGAGCATACGAGCTTTTAAAGGAGAAGTTGGTGAACGCCCCGATTATGGTCGCCCCGGATTGGAGTCTACCTTTCGAGTATGTGCGACACGAGCGACTATGCGATAGGAGGGGTATTAGGTCAACCTAGGGGCAAAAACTTTCACCTAATCTATTATGTGAGTAAGACGCTAACAGATGCTAATAGCATTACCCTATGACGGAGAAAGAGTTGTTAGAAGTAGTCTTTGCACTTGATAAGTTTAGATCTTACATCATCCATTCTATGACTATTGTTACTTACTTAATTGTTTAGTATACAGAATGGTAAGACAAGATTGATACGATGAATTTTGCTGCTTCAGGAGTTTGACATTAAGATCAGGGACAAGAAAGGAGCGGAGAATGTAGCAGCAGGCCATTTGTCACCTTTGGAGGAGTCAAGGCGTCAGGAGATTAGGGAGGACATCATTAATGATAACTTTCCACATCAGACACTGATGTTTGTGAAAGATCATGAAGAGGGTTTTCCATGGTTTCTAGATCTGGCTAATTACTTAGCAACGGTGGTTCTAATGAGAGGCATGACACACCAGCAAAAAAAGAAAATCTTTGCACATGTTAAGCATTACATTTTGGATTACCCCTGCCTCTTCTGTATAGGTGCAGATCAGATCATACGTAGGTGCGTACACGGTGATGAAGCAAGGAGGATTTTAAGGCATTGTGTTGGACCAAAAGAACCAATGAGCCAAGATCAGGAAAACCTCTAAGTCCCACATGACATCATAACAACTGCTGAAGGCTTCATCAGCAGTTTGACAAAGACTGAAGACTCAACAGCTGAAGATCAAAGATCTGAAGAACAACAGCTGAAGATCCCAAGTACCGAAGACAAGTACTGAAGTCTGAAGTACTGAAGAATACAAGTACTGAAGACATCAAGTACTAAAGACTCAAGTGCTGAAGATCAACAGCTGAAGAACTGAAGAACTGAAGATCAATAACTGATGCACAAAGTCTAAAGACAAAGACTGAAGACAT